>OV651819.1:66099941-66279952 GCA_927349885.1 Psylliodes chrysocephalus | reverse complement strand
TATCGTTTGAGATTATCGGAAAATTTGCCATTCAAATTCAATAGTAGTTGAGTTTAGTTTTCCCGGTAGTAAGGATTAGACGGACGGTTGCATGGTGTCATTTGATTTTTTTTATATTTTACTATTTTTAATGTCGATTTTCGATATATTGTTCTTTCGATCTAATCAATTGTAGATCTATTGTCTTTTCGATAAGATGTTATTCGATAAAATATATCTTCGATCAAATGTTATTCGACCAAATGTATTTTCGATCAAATGACATTCGATAAAATGTATTTTCAATCAAATTTCCAATTCGATCAAATGTTTTTCGATCAATTTTGTGCCACCCAAATTACACAGCCCCACAAAAAAAAGTGTTCAGACTTGCCGCGGTCGGACATATGTATTCCCATGAATTTTTCGACGCTGAGTCCGATCCTGAGCTCACACGGAAAAAATAAGGCCAAATAAATTATTTACTTGAAAAAAATACAATTCCCATAGTTATTTTATAAACTATATTAAAAAATAAATCAATTACCATAAGTAAAAGTATGTTTCTAAACACGTATTTCTATCACAAGTAAACAAGTTTCCTAAAATGAAGTTTTTTAATAACCCCCAATAAACAGTTAACTTAACTTAGGCAACACTTTGCCTACGACATATATTTATTATTAGTTAACTTTTACTTATGGTTAAAAAATATTCATTACGGCTAGCGAACGCTTTAATACAGTAAGTTCCGATCACCACCAAAATAGCAACGAACTAAGAGTCGATTAATCCGATTTCATTTTTGTATTGTCTTTCCTACCGGACGGTCACAGCTCATAGGGAAGCTTAAGTCGAGGTCAACCACCTTTTCCACGGAATGATATGTAGCGAATATTACTCTTGATAAGACTCGATTACTCTCATGGTTTTGACGAAATTTGCATTTTAGTAATTTTAGAACATAAACAATAATTATTAAAATACAAACTTTGTCAAAACCATGAGAGTAAATCGAGTGTTATCAAGGGTACTTTTTTGTAGTAAATGAGTACCCAATCCAAATTTCATACTCAAACCCATTTTTTGCCATTGGCGTAGAATTTTTAAAGGTGCAATTATTTAAAAAATCAAGTTCTACGCCTATGTATTATTATCGGACAAAATTTTATACGATGAAAAACATAAAAATGTACTTTTTTCATATCTTCTTCAACACCTCTAATCGAGACTTTTAACAAAAATACTCGATTCTTACGATTTTTTGAGGAATATTAATTATTTGCCTGCAATACGTATACAAAAATATTTATTGTTGGTTTCCATAGTTTCATCTAAATAAAAATATTGTCAAGTTTTAACACCTAATCTCTTGTTAACGACTGAAAGTGTTCTATCTGACTCAATAATTAAAAAAACAAATGCGTGGTTTATTAATATGGCTGGACAATATAACAATGCAGAATATACCGACATGTTACTGACATTAGGATTTTGTGAAGGAAATGCTCGAGAGAGTGACAGGGTGTACTCTGAAAGGTTTCCAAATCGTCGTGTACCTAGCCACCCAACTTTTACTGCTGTTGAGAGACGTCTTCGGGAGACCGGTTTCTTTACTCCCAACACTGTTGATAATGGAAGAGAACGTTTTGTAAGGATTCCTGAAGTTGAAGAAGACATTTTAGAACGTGTTGAAGAAGATCCAGAACAATTGCTATATCCATACCATAAGAAGCCAGTACAAGAATTATTAGTCCATGATCCTCAAATTCGTTTGGGTTTTTGTCGATTTGTTAATATGCAAAGAGAAAGAGATCCAAACTTTGTCAAGAAGGTTCTCTTTACCGATGAAGCGGGTTTTACAAGAAGAGGTATAACTAATACCCATAATGAACATGTTTATGCTGTTGAAAAACCGCATGCAATAAAGGTAAACCATTTTCAGCTCGAATTCAAAATTAATGTGTGGGCTGGAATAATTGGTAATTTCATTGTTGGTCCTGTTATACTTCCACGAAGATTAACTGGAGAAAATTATTTGGATTTTCTACAAAATACGTTGCCAGAATTGTTAGAAGATTTACCTCTCCAACTTCGGAGATATATGTGGTTTATGCAAGATGGAGCTCCACCACATTTTTCTTTAAACGTTAGAAACCACTTGAATAAACAATATCTACACAAATGGATAGGCAGAGGTAATGACGCACCTGTAAACTGGCCACCACGTTCCTCAGACCTAACACCGATGGATTACTTTTTATAGGGACATCTGAAATCCACAGTTTACAGGGAACCTGTAGAAAATGAGGAACAACTCTGGCAACGTATTCAAGATGCAATAATAAACAATCTTAGAGGCGATGAAGAAGTTATGGAAAGGATACATTTTAATTTTCTTCGACGTATAAATCTTTGTATGCGTGAAAATGGTGAACATTTTGGACAATTTTTGTAAAATCTCTATTTTGATTATGTTGTAAATAAATATTTTTGTGAAACCTATACACTCTAAATTATTAAAACAGAAATTTAGCGGAAACCATGAGAGTAATCGAGTCTTATCAAGAGTACCTTTTTTAAAGTAAATGAGTTGCTCAATCTAAATTTCATACCCAAACTCCTTTTCTTCCATTGGCGTAGGATTTTTAAAGGTGCAATTATTTAAAAAATCAAGTTCTACGCCTATGTATTATTATCGGACAAAATTTAAATACTATTTTTTTGCCACATAAAACTCTACCAATATACCAAATTTCAGCAAAATCGCATATGCCGTTTTAAATTTATATGGGAAAAACGATTTAAAAATTGTAACTTCAAGGCCCTCTGGAGCCCAAACGAAGCAACTTTGTACTAAGGTAATTTTACTTAAATCGATTTATTTTGGTTTAAGGAATATGTGGTATGTTTTTGTAAAGACCTTTTACAGACACCCTGTATATTGTCCCTATTCATATTTTTGTAAAAGTTGATATTATTTTAAAACACCTGAGTACTCAAATTTTTATAAATGTTATTCGTACCTATAGCCTATTAAGGTAACAATAAAGTTTATATAATCTAATACTTTCTACATAATACTATTAATGATAAATAATGTTTTAAAGCCTATAAATAATGCAGGATCATAAATACATATATACCACCCACTAAAACAAAAATCACTTATCACAAGAAAACAGTTAACTAGCGGCAAATAAACCAAAACCAATAAATATCATAAAGTGTACCTATAGTAAGAAACTAATGTACACTAACCACATGTAAATAGTTCACTAACTGTAGGTCGTCTAAAAACTAATTGAATAGGTGACTAATTTCGGAAATCTTGTTTTACTTACTATAATTAAACATTTTATCTGTCCCATATAGTATACAACTTTTTATTTGCGGTAAGTAAAAGTTCGCTAACGGTCAGTGAATTTTTTTTCCGTGCAGAGGGCCAAAACTGACCTCTATATGGCCTGAAAGGTGGAAGAGTCAGAACTGGCCCAAATCGAGTTCCTGAGGGTTTTCGAGGTCGCTGATCACGATTATGATGTTCAAATTGAACCACAGCCGACCTGAAGCTCAGGAACGCTGATGAACGTTATCTACAGGGATTATCCCAAAATTCACGCGGGTAAGGAGAGAAACTCGGCACTCGGGTGTTTTTTGGGTTGCTGAATTCAAATATAACATCGGCGAATACACTGGTGCGCTGGAACCGGCACGTGGACATAATCTCCGAGAAGTTTCTTGCCAAGATTGCCAAAAAACAAGCCGAAAAAACCTTGTAGGGGTATTTTTTGGGGCTCTTGATCCAAATTTCACGTCGAAAATGATCCCCGAACATCTAGTGCACCGAAACGTCGTCTCCGAGGGTTCTCCAGACACAATCGCTAAAGACAAACTGTAAATCGTCATGGGGGTTTCTAGGCACGCGGAATCCAAATTTAATCACGAAAACGTACCTACGGAGACCTGGTGTACCGGAACTCCGGCCTGAAAGTCATTTGAGAGAGTTTTCCTCACACAATTGAGACTACTGTGTCTTATTAGAGATACCCGTATACCTCACTGTATGTATATACTTCCATATGAGATAGTAAAGTCGGCGACTCTATACTGTATCGTTTAAACTACTCTTTATACTCGACAATCAAGTGTAGAGAAATACATGGCTAAAGGATAGACGCATTAAAATCGGTAGATGGGACATTCGGGATCTTTTAGATACCGGGGAAAACTATCACATAGGAGTAATTCTTGAACTAGGGCCGTAACCGAGCGTGTTGAAACCTTATCGACGTCAAATCTATTCGCAGAGTAGAAGAACATTGGTTTTAGTCAATTTCCATGAGAATACCACTCGATTACTATGTCCCAAACACGACTTTCCGGCTCTTAATGGATCGTTTTCCTGGTCCCAAAGGGGGAATTACAGTTGGCCATAAACTTTTCTAGTACAGTCTGAGGTCGAGAACGAGGACATAAATAAGGACATAAAAATACCACTGTAGCGATTGCAACGTCCGAAATACGATTTTCCGGCCCCTAAGGGGCCATTTTCCCGGTTTCAATCGGGGAATTGCAGTTGGCCATAATTTATTTGAGCACGGTATTCATTCCAGAATTCAAAAGTACATTTACCAGAATACCTATATTGTGCCAGATACTTATTCCTGATATTTTACCACAATATATTATGTAAGTAGTATTTACATTATCAGATGTGTATTTAATATATTTACCTAATGTATTTGGTAAAGTTTACATACATTACATTAAATAAATATTGCAATTTTACAGATTTTTTTCATTAAAATAAGCTGTTCATTACTTATTCTTGCTTTTCTTTTTTCATAATTCAAAATGAGACAGGCAGCGACATGATTCTGCCTGTTCTTGTTGATACATAGATTACATCACTTTCGAACAAATTTCTAACGTATTTCGTCCTAATTAGGACTCATATACATTCTTAATTGCAATCTCCAAAGAAATCATTTGAGTTTGAATTATTTTCTTTCTTTAAAAATTGCCAATTTTCTTCATATCCCAACTAGTTTCTGAACTAGGTTCTGCTAGGCAGCTTTGATATTGCTTACTTAGTGTAGATGGCGTTACTTTGTGACTTCTTATTTGCTACAACCACCGGTTGCGAGGGCGAGAAAATTTAACGTATCTACAGATTTCATTAAAGATTAGAAACGAGAATGTCTATTTCTCTGTCCTAATAAGGAAGAAATCGGCCCCTTAGAAAGCAAAATTAATGTTTGTGTTGAACATTATTTTCTGTATCTGGTGTTTTCTCATTGGTTATAATTAAATGCCTGTTGCGGTATTAGCTGAAGGAGTATTTTTTTCGAAGGGAGAAGATCGTTTGTATTATGTGACATGTGGCTTTGATATTTATTTTTCTATTTTAATTTTACATAAATTTTTGTTTCTTTTGCAATTTTTTAAATGGTTTTAGGTCAAAGACACGCTAATGCAATTAACGCTCTATTTTCGCTATAGCAACAGTTTTTATTTTACATACATAACCAAAATTATCGCATAACATATCGGTATAACGTTCTGCTTACTTGTATAATTAAAATAAATTTCGTACTTACCGTACACCCCGATAACAGCTTATTTGTTTAACTATCGGAACGTAATTATATTTAATTAACCTTCATTTGGTTTCTTTGTATATCATTGTCGTTTAATTTCCCTATCATATAATAGTGCCCGCAAAATTTTGCATGCGCATAATCTCCGCCAATTCAGATTAGCGACTAATTATAATTTCTAATTTATGTTTCGTATTTATGTGATATCTTTATTGCAGCGACCTAGGAAAGTCCGTGTTCTAATTATTATTTTTTTCCATGCTATCTCTAGCCAGTTTTGGTTACCAACCTGATGAATATTTTCAATCATGTAATTTTTAACCTTAAGCCGCAATGGCAGCAGTAGAAAAACTTAATGGAAGGGAAAATTATAGATTTTAAGGTGAAGGGGGAGAAAAAGTCCTTTATATCTCACAAGGAAAGTCAATGTTTAATTATTTAACAAAACATTGAGTGCGACCGGTTTCGAAGTGTCATCACTTCATCTTCAGGCTCGCCTAGTGGAAAGGAGAATATGTGGTGTAAGGTGTGTTAACACTTAGAGCAAACGATATATAAAATAGTAAAAAAGAGAAAACTCACCATACTCTCCATCCACAAGGGAATACTACAAAACAAGTTTCATCAAATGTTGGGTGAAATAAATTGTAAAATGAACAAAGTTTACAAGTAATAAAAAGTTAAAAATATTTGAAAAACAAATATTAGTCAATTGAAATAGTAAAATTGACTAATATTTGTTTTTCAAATATTTTTAACTTTTTATTACTTGTAAACTTTGTTCATTTTACAATTTATTTCACCCAACATTTGATGAAACTTGTTTTGTAGTATTCCCTAGTGGATGGAGAGTATGGTGAGTTTTCTCTTTTTTACTATTTTATATATCGTTTGCTCTAAGTGTTAACACACCTTACACCACATATTCTCCTTTCCACTAGGCGAGCCTGAAGATGAAGTGATGACACTTCGAAACCGGTCGCACTCAATGTTTTGTTAAATAATTAAACATTGACTTTCCTTGTGAGATATAAAGGACTTTTTCTCCCCCTTCACCTTAAAATTACCTCAACTCACACATGGCTACCCCCGTTGTCAATGAAAATTATAGAGACTGGAAATTTCAAATGGCTGCATTACTGAAACATGATGGTCTCCGCTCTGGCAAGGTATTTCTGGGTATTCTACTAGTGATACAACGGAAATTACATTAAAAACGCGTCGTGAAGAGAAAGCGCTTTCAAAAATAATACTTTCTCTAGATAAATCGACATATCCACACGTTATGCAGGCGAATACAGATACTGTCTGGAAAGCCCTAGAAAAAGCATTTGAAGATAAAGGACTTACTTCACTGTCGTTTACGATTACTGAGAAGTTCATGTTCAGTAAAACTTATAAACTTCAGTACAATGGAATAGTACGTACACGAAGTCATGAGTTTAGCTTAGAAACTATCTTCAATTGGTAAACCAGTTGATGACGAATTCTTAGGTGCAATTATGCTACAAGGTCTATCGTATATGAATATAAACTGATGGTAATGGTAATGGTAAATTTAGGAGTAGAAATAACATCAGATTTTGTTAAAACTAAATTATTGCAAGACAAAAAATAGCAGATGGGCATCACAGTGTTGAAAATTCTGCTCTGGCAACAAAGAAATTTAACAAGAAACAAAAAGGACACTATAAAAATCAATGTCCTTAACAAAAACAAACCTCAAATGCAGAAGGCTCAGACAAAATAATAAAAATAGACTTGAATCTACTCTCATTGCTGCTCTTGCGATAAATATACAAAGAGCTGCTTAGTACATAGATAGAACTGCTTGGTACATAGATAGTGGTGCTTCCTCGCACATGTCTAGACAAAGAGAATTGTTGTTCGATCTATCAAATATTCATTCTGGCCAACAAGTTATTGTAGCCAATAATATAAAATTAAATGTTGAAGGAGTGGGCAATTCAAGAGTCACCTTGAAAACAGATGGAACTAGTAAAACTATTTCTGGTGTAAAGTTTGCACCAAACTTATCAGGAAATGTATTGTCTGTTAATGCTCTCATATTCAGAGGATACTATGTAACCTTTGCTTCTGATGGATGTAAAATATTTCATCAAGAAGATTGCCTTATTGCTACTGCCTCAAATACCAATGGATTGTTCAAGCTTGACACGCTGGATGAAATGGTAAATAATGTTAAAACAACTGATTCGCATATACTATGGCACAAAAGCTAGGTCTTCTTGGCTAATTAAAAATTCTTTTACGTTGGACGCCAATTTGTAATATATCTGGCGTTCATTTACAATAATCGTTATTTGGAATAATAGTTATAATTAAAGTTAAATTACCTTTTATAAACACTTATATGAAAGTTTGACTAGCTCTTAGATATTTTATACAAAACATTACTTACATTTAATCAAATCAGAAAATGAAATGAGCACATAGACTATGGTTTTCTCAGTCGTAAATTCAGGATTTTCTAATAGACATTTTAGGGGAAATAGTTTTCGGGAAAGAAGGGACGCAATAATTCTTTTTTAATTTTTTAAAAAAGCTAGTTAAGAATTATCAAAAAAACATTTAATTTAAAATTATATAACATTTAAGTAAAAAGAGAATTGTTGTAACCTTTTTAAAATAAGATTCACAAGAATATAAATAATTTGGTTTATTTTCAAATTGTGGAAATGAAATTTTAAGGTGAATAACTATATATACATAAACATGAACATAAACAATCTCATATGCTGGTACCAACACTACATAATAATCTCTCTATCGTATAGTATTTTTAGCTAAACGAGCCCAAACGCCAAACCCTGCTTCCAGGTAGATAGATAACTGGCCTGAAGGTAAAAATAATATGATTGTCTATTTTTACATTAAAACATTGCACTGCTTGTATTCGCTTCCTAAACAAAAATAAATTCTGTTTTTCACGAGACTCTTGTATGAGATTTAAATAAAACTTTTAAACAACTATTTTTTAAAAATTTCCAACAATATAAAATTAATTAATACAAACAATGTGTAATTCCAGCAACACAAAAGGAATTACTAAACCATATTGAATAAATCTAATTGACTTTCAAACATTAAACTTATATCTAACAAAAAGTAGAAATATAATTTCTACGTAAATCTTTTTTAATGACATAACTCACCGCTAATCAAAGCCAAAGGCACTTGCGGATGATTCAACGATATGATTTAAAATTAATTTCTAGAAAAGATTGGACATCGACTGCCCAAATAAATCTTCCACTATGCGAAATTTCCCTTTCTCAGGATAATTAAATTTTAAATTATTTCAAAACCATTTTTATACAGGATGTCACACATTCAAAATAATATTTTAAAAGAATTTTAAAATAACATTTTAAAAGAATTTTAAAATATTACAAATGTTGAACATTATGAAACTGTCGAAAAGTCGATTATGTCACCAGTTACGAAATTAAACAATAAAAAAAACCTTTTTTTGGTTTTTAAATCGAAAAATCGAAAAATCGAAAAATCGAAAAATCGAAAAATCGAAAAATCGAAAAATCGAAAAATCGAAAAATCGAAAAATCGAAAAATCGAAAAATCGAAAAATCGAAAAATCGAAAAATCGAAAAATCGAAAAATCGAAAAATCGAAAAATCGAAAAATCGAAAAATCGAAAAATCGAAAAATCGAAAAATCGAAAAATCGAAAAATCGAAAAATCGAAAAATCGAAAAATCGAAAAATCGAAAAATCGTAAAATCGAAAAATCGAAAAATCGAAAAATCGAAAAATCGAAAAATCGAAAAATCGAAAAATCGAAAAATCGAAAAATCGAAAAATCGAAAAAACGAAAAATCCAAAAATCCAAAAATCCAAAAATCCAAAAATCCAAAAATCTAAAAATCCAAAAATCCAAAAATCCAAAAATCCAAAAATCCAAAAATCCAAAAATCCAAAAATCCAAAAATCAAAAAATCCAAAAATCCAAAAATCCAAAAATCCAAAAATCCAAAAATCCAAAAATCCAAAAATCCAAAAATCCAAAAATCCAAAAATCCAAAAATCCAAAAATCCAAAAATCCAAAAATCCAAAAATCCAAAAATCCAAAAATCCAAAAATCCAAAAATCCAAAAATCCAAAAATCCAAAAATCCAAAAATCCAAAAATCTAAAAATCCAAAAATCTAAAAATTCAAAAATCCAAACTTTAAAATCCAAAAATCCAAAAGTCCAAAAATCCAAAAATCCAAAAATCCAAAAATCCAAAAATCCAAAAATCCAAAAATCCAAAAATCCAAAAATCCAAAAATCCAAAAATCCAAAAATCCAAAAATCCAAAAATCCAAAAATCCAAAAATCCAAAAATCCAAAAATCCAAAAATCCAAAAATCCAAAAATCCAAAAATCCAAAAATCCAAAAATCCAAAAATCCAAAAATCCAAAAATCCAAAAATCCAAAAATCCAAAAATTCGAAAATCCAAAAATCCAAAAATTCAAAAATCCAAAAATCCAAAAATCCAAAAATCCAAAAATCAAAAAATCAAAAAATCAAAAAATCAAAAAATCAAAAAATCCAAAAATCCAAAAATCCAAAAATCCAAAAATCCAAAAATCCAAAAATCCAAAAATCCAAAAATCCAAAAACCCAAAAATCCAAATATCCAAAAATCCAAAAATCCAAAAATCCAAAAATCCAAAAATCCAAAAATCCAAAAATCCAAAAATCTAAAAATCAAAAATCCAAAAAATCCAAAAATCCAAAAATCTTAAAATCCAAAAATCCAAAAAACATTTCCATAAGTGAGCATTGAAAAAAATTTTAAAATTCCTCTAAGGACTAACAATATCAACTGTGTTTTCCAAAAAGCTGCTGCTCATGGTCCATCCAATTCATATGTTCATCTATATTAACTCCTAAAAATTTTCTAGTTGAGAAAAATTCAATTAAGTAATCATCCAGGTCAATTTTTTTAGGATAAACAGATTCGTTTCGACTATAATTATATATCTAAAAAATATACATTTAGTTTTATTTCCATTTATTAATAACGTTTTTATTAAACAACACTGTAGTCTATTCCAACATATTGGCAGAACTTTTCTTCTCTTTTCAATGATCAAAATCTGAAATTGTAAATAACACTTTTTTTATAGTTTTTATAAATTAGTTTTTTTTCGACCAAAAGAAGTTTTTAATTTAATTTTATATATTATATCCCATTTGAATTTGAATGAAAGTTCACCAAAAAAATTGGATTTGCTTTAAAAATGTTATTTCATGATTGAAACAAAATATTAAATAGTAAATAACTTAAGGAGGTCCTTTCGCCACCAATGTTAAATAAAAAATATTAGATTATGACTAAAATTAATTTTTTTCTAATAGTAGATATCCTTATTTATCTAATAGTGAACTTTTAACTATACCTTACCGTGCAAATTTTTGAGAATTTTTTTTTAAAATGTGTGTGTTTGTACAGTGTCTTATGAGAAAGTAAGACTTCAACAACAATTTTCGAATTATAATTAATTTTACTATTATTAGTAGAAAAAAACTAAAAATAAGGTTTTTGAAATATTTAGGTTTTGTTTTTTACAATAAAATATATAGGTTAACTTGGAATTTATTGAGAAATTATTATTAAAAAATCACAAAAAATTTTCAACTAGGTTACTTGAAATTTTTTTGTGATTTTTTAATATTAATTTCTCAATAAGTTCCACGGTTTACTATATATATTTTATTGTATAAAACAAAATATAAATATTTCAAAAACCTTATTTTTAGTTTTTTTCTACTCCATCTAATCAATAAATAATAGTATAATTCGAGAATTGTTGTTGAGGACTTACTTTCTCGTGAGGCAAAAAAAAATTCTCAAAAATTTGCAAGGTAAGGTATAGTTAAAAGTTCAGTATTAGATAAATAAGGACTTCAACTATTAGAAAAAAATTAATTTTAGTCATAACCTAATAACTTTTTTTTTTAACATTTGAGGCGAGAGGTGTGGCGAAAGGACCTTAAAACTGGGATAGTGTACCCGTTTCCATCGATCCCTTCGATTATGAAACAAAACTGAAATGGCAATTGATAGTGCGGTGCTTTCAAAATGAGCTTCCACGCAAAAAAGTGATCTTTTCTATTTATTGCAGTCAAATGAAAAAGTTGTGCAACATTACGAAAGTTTTAAACGTCCCCCGTAACTGTCATAGTCATTAACCGGTTATACATTTTAATTTATGTGAAATCCAATTAACAACAACCCATTAAAGTAATTAATTTTTTTTTTTTAAATATAATTAAAGTAAATAAAGTTGGAAACAAATTTCAATTAATATTGTCTAGATATTTCCAATTATGTGTGTAATTTATAATAATCTAAAACGAAGTTCTATTTAGTTTGAAAGTGAGGTGTTAGGTAAACATTCATTTTGGAAGTGAAAATTATGTGAGATTTTTTAAATTGTTTATAAAAGAGTGTGTCGTATGTGTAAATAAAAAAAGTAGTTTTTATTAAATATTATGTTTTAAGAGGGCTTCATACTCACTTTAAAATGATTTTACCTTCTGTTTCCATATTACATATCTGTATTTAATGAAATTTTCAATATCGTATTTAGAAAAAATCTATTTTAGTCCGCCAGTAACATCTTAGTCGTGCGTTCTAGCCTACGACTACGGAAAGATTTTATTTTTATTTGTTTTTGGGATTTTGACTCGATTGTGATAGACATAATATATAATGTATACAGTGCGGATGTAAATAGTCCCCCTCCTATTACGTTTTGAAATGATCAATCTTTTTCAACCAAATTTGGCACACTTCTATGGTAGGTACCACAAGTACTACTTTTTACAATCCTTGTTTTCATTATGACGTCAGTGTGACGTCATTTTGGAAAAAAATTAAATAGGACGTGGGTTATGTAATACCTCGTTTGAAAGGTATTTTAATTCTGTATCCACACTATATATATATTTAAAGTTCATGCGATACTTGGTTGTGGTTAAAGTCAGCATTTAATAGAACGTTCATTTTAAACTTGGGTAGGTGAGGTGAAAGTACAGAAACAAGGTTATAATATATTGCCCATATCTTTCCTAACGTTAAGTGGAAATGACAAATGTATATACTGTTAGATTCGGAAATAAAATAACTTTCAAACGAGGTATCAGTAGTTAATGGGAGTATTGAGTATACTCTTTAAACTGCGCAGACGCGGCATATGTCACGTGTCATATGTCACGTGTCATGTCATCTGTCAACAGCGTTGCCGACCATTCAGTGTTGCCAATCTGCCACCTATCAGGTTTGCGACTCGGCTTGCGACACGACTAAGTATCTAAGATGGCGGCCACCGTATAAGATGATCGTTACTAAATCCTGCGCAGTGGCCTGCGCCTGGCGACATGAAGAACTGAAGGATAAGCTAAGAGAAGAGAACGAAAGGAAGCTTGTAATTGTAACAACCAGCCGAGATGTGTTGAAGAAGGAGGTGTGTAGGAGGATGTCTAACCTAACAAATTTGCCTAGTATCAAAGAGATGAAGAAGAGCTAATATTTCAAAAGGACCTAAGTGTCATATACGAAAAGTTATCAAGGTGGCAGGTTGGTAACACTGAATGGTTGGCAACACTTTTGACAGATAACATGACAGCTGACAGATGACATGACAGTTGATAGATCACATGCGCAGTTTAAAAAGTGTACCCAATACTCCCATTAACTACTGGTGTCACATAACTCAGTTCCCTATTCAACTTTTTTCCCAAATGACGTCACGGTTGTGCAGATGACGTTGTAACGAAAACAAGTATTTTAACACAATAATGTACCCTTTGGAAGCAATCCAGAAAAAAACATAATGTTTTGTAAGCTAGATGAAAATTTTTAGATGCAGTTGAAAGAAACTCAACTATTTTTATTAAGTACAAGGTAATATTGGTTGCATGATGTCAGTAATTTTTTACCAAATTTGGTCAAAGGCCTTTTGAACAGCGAGAAGAACGGCTGACAGGATTTATAGAGAGTTTATTGCAGTGACTGCAGTAGTGTGAGGAAAGCACATACTTTGATGTGGTGACAGGCATTTAGGAGTAGTGTGAGGATGGGAAACATGGTTACAGGAAGATATTTTAGGCGTTGTTATCTATATGGAGTCGGACCTAGAAACCGTGTTTTTGCCTGCGTGGCAGGCACATTGGATGTCTTGGAGGGTGAATGGGGCTCTGAGGGGGTTTTCGACATCCAATGGTGGAATTGAAGCGGCAAGTGTCCGAAGGTCAATATGTCGGTCTCGTGTCGGAATTGGTTGTTGAAGTAGGGGTTGTCGGGGGTTCTGCATATGGCTTCGAGGTAGTGTTTTGTGTGATAGGGCTACATTTAATGATAGATAATGTATTAAAAAGGGACACTATATAGAATGGAGTAATCAGACGAAAGTCTACTAGCTTCAGACCCGAAGATACTTGGGATATGCCTCAGGATGAAATGAAAAAGAAGTACTATTTTGTGAAAAACTTCAAAACCACAGAGCTGGGCAGCAAGAAAGAATGGAGCCACGAATCCATCACGCTTGCAACCAAAAGACATGCTATTCAGTGGTATACGGATGGTTCAAAAACCATAGAAGTTTGGGAAAATACCCAAGCATATTCCAGACGAAAATTCACGCCATTGAGAAGTGTATGCAGTTTAAAATTGAGAGAAACTATCGTAAACAAGAGATTATCATCATGACCAATAGCCAAGCAGCCATCAAAGCGCAGAGAGCTCACGTAATCACATCAAAAATGGTTTGAAGAAGCCTAGAAAAAGTGAATGAGCTAGACGAGAAAAATACAGTTACTCTTACTTGGATCTCAGGACAACGGGGTGAAGGGTAACGAGATTGCAGATAGTCTCGCAAGAAAAGGGACTCAAACACCCTTTGTGGAACCTGAGTCGTTCTGCGCTATCAGTAGTAAAACAATAGAAGAGAATAAAAAAGAATTTGACAGTAGAAGAACCAATAAATGGAACAATATCTCTTGGAGCTAAAACAGGCTAAGGAACTTATGTGTGAATAATAACCAGAAAATCTCGGAAGCTTGCATATGCCTGAGCAAGAACAGGCTACGCATTGTAACAGAAATCCTCACCGGGCATTGCCGACTCATATGACACCTTAGTAAACTGAGAGCAGTAGAAGATAGTGAGTGCAGATTTTGTGAGAAAAAGGACGACCCTCCATTCACATTCTGACTGAATGTGTAGCACTCCAGAATCCAAGGGCACTATACCAAGGACCTAGGAGCATATCAAATAAAAGAGGGAGATTTACCTAACTTGAAGCCACTCCAAATCCTACACTTCCTTGTGAAGATAGGTTTGGAAGGGTCATTATAGATATCGAGACATTTCCTTGCTGCATTAGTGACAGAAAATGGCACAATAAATCTTTTAGGTCGCAGTGTTTTAACATCCCATTCCCAACATAACATAACATAACATACATCATTGATTTCGATGTGGTAGTGAGTTTTGGATTTTTGACCGGTGTTAATTCGGCATTTGTTCCAAAACTTGGAACCATCTCTATGATCCAAATTAGAAGTAGTATTGATCCATTGTTATTGTTTGTGTAAGTTAGTTTGAAGCCTGATGAGGGCGTTGAGATGGTTCCATTCGGTTTTAATTGTTTCTAGAAAATTCTAGATACATCTTCTCCATTTTCTATACTGGATTTACTAAGTAGTACCTTTGCCATTTTCTAGACTGTACTCGAATCTTTAGATATAAATGCCTCGTAATGGTTGTAGTATATTTCGGGCTGATGATTATCGGTATCCATAGTCACCCCATTAGAGGATTTCGGAGATTGGCTTATTTCATCGACTATTCTTGGTAATCGGAAAAGGGGAGACCATAAAGGGCCAAATACGGAAGAAAGAAACTTAAGGGATTAGAGCATGACCAGCCGAAAATGACGACCTTGTGATTTTTCATATAAATACATTGATGTTTAATCTAGAATGCAATGATAATCTAATTTCCAAATGATGGTCATTTATTCATGAACCACATTTATATTTTGTGACATACCCCGTATATGACTAATACATTTTAATGTCTGACGATTTACCTATAGCTTTTAAACTATGCAAAACTTAAATAGACAATGTAAACACACTTTACATTTATGCCTGCTACTTGTTTTTAAAAATTTGTTATCTTTGTTATTCAAAGTAGTTCTTAATCTTTCCCTCGTATCAATTAAAAACAAAAAAAACCTTAATAAGGTTACTAATAATTGTCAAGAACAGTCAATCTTGATGTATATACAAGTTGACATAATCCAATTAGAGCAATTTCCTTCGCATAGAAATTCTTATACAAAATATCTGAATTATAAATTTATGTCCAGATTGCATGTAATTTTCTCATTAATTTCAGTCACACAGGTATTGATTGATATAAGTTATTATATTTATGGTAATTTCGCAATTATCTCGAAGATTAGTTCGTAGTACTAACAGTATCTGCTGCAGTTGTTAGCTTTAATATATTTTATGCACTCACTCTATTTGAACCGATCAACTTAATTGGTGTGTAATTAAATTGTTAGAATTTTATTTAAAATTGCTAATAATCTGTATTTCAATTATTCGAGCATTTTTAATAAACAAAAGGGAAATTATAACGTGGGCTTCTTATTGTAACAATTATTTATTTAAATAGTTTGTTGTTTAGTTTATTTTCATTATTTATTTTATAACTCAATTTATTTGTACCTAAATGACAATATTTATTTGAATAGACGATATCTTAACTGGAACTTAACTTAACCCTTCGTTTGTGTAGGATGTATGTATAGGAGGTATTCTGGGGTATACCATACCCCAAAAAATTCGAATAAAATGCAGATGTTTTCAAATTTCCCCATTTTAAATTTTAAACATATTTTAGTTAGTCAAAATGTCAAGAAAAACAAAAAATTTGAGTAACATAAGTTTTTATTTTTAACATTTAAAAAAACATCATGGAACATCAATTCAGCCTTGCAAAAAAAGAAGAGCAACTATATTTTAAATAAAAAAAATACAAAACCAAGTATTACAATACTGAACTAAAAATTGTTTTTGACAAATATCTAAAAAATATGGTACAACTTGAATTAAACCAGTATCAGTAGAATTTAAAAAGTTATGAAGCCTCGAATGTGGCACAACTTTCACAGCTGAAAACGCATGCTCTATGCACAATGGGACGTCCACTGTATACAAACATAACATGTCTTTCTATCTTTGTTTCTTGGACAAACTGAACATCTACTACTTGTATTACGCGGTTTTGTATTTGCTTTGCATATTACTTGAGCATTTACTCCAGCAGTATTTAAAAAAGAGAAAAATAGAGTAAGAGATCAGCGGCGACTGTTTCTAGTTACACTATAATTAGCAGAGAGTTCATCCAAGGTATCCCTTTGTAGAATTATAAAAATTTATGATTTCTGGCAATTGTTTATGATGCAAAGTTGAAAACAGAATGACATTTTTAAATTTCTTTGGAACATATGACAACGCTGTAATATCTTCTTTGAAGGCAAACACTGAACTAGCTAGTTTATTGCGTATGATTAGGAGACCTACAGGTATTTCACACTTATTTTTCTTGACTGTCCCAACCGATGTTTTGAGTAGATTGATCATCAATGGGTAGCTATTAAACCAATTGTCGAAAGTAATGTTTCGTATTTTACCCGACACTGGCTAAATAAGACGTTCATTAATATTTTGTGGGGGTGTTACTCATTTGAAAGGGTTCCATCATCTGGTTGTCTTCCGACGTACACCTCCCTGTTAAGACACAAAACCTGATTTGTAACGGATAGAGGTGCTTTGACACACATCTCCCGCTGCACACCCGCCTACCTTTCGGCATAGGGTTTGTTCTTCTTCCCAACATCTTAGCGAGACCACCGTCAAGGGAACCCATCCCATCTCCGCACTCCAAAAATGAGCGAGGAAAGAGAGACCGTTGCGCTCTATTTTTATTTCCCAAGAGTACATTCTTAGTTTTTAACAATGATAAATAAGGATATAATACAATAGTAGTAGTAAGGTGAAAATTTGGTACAAAATGCAAAATATAATATCTGACCAAGTATGTTTACAATTTTCAGTTCACAAAATAATTTTCAATTCTTAACAGTAGGTAAAATAAAGGCTTAATGCAATAAAAATACAAAAAATAAGGATTTAATACAAATATCAGAAAGTACCAATTTTATTTACAATTTGGGTTAGGAACTATTACAGTAAGTTGCATTTGGTGGGAGCCCTGTATTGTTTTTTTTTTTGTGGAGGAAGTTTGTATATGATTATGCCGTCTTTTATAAGATTATCTTCTCATTCGTTGAGCCAACTGATCAACGTTTTGTCTGTTGTGTCTATGTTCGTCGGTGGGTAGTCGTGTCCTATTGTCCTCAGCCTGGTTGTCATTGTCTGTCTATCTCTTTGTCATTGAGTGTCTTGGCAGTCGTTTATCATGTGGTCGTGTTTCGTCCGTTTCGCAGAAATCGCAGTGTGGGTCTATGTCAGATCGTAAGTTGAATCGTAGATAGTAAGTCTTGATGTTGCCATGTCCAGTCAGTAGTTGTGTTGTTTTCAAACCCTCAAAATTTGTCTGTACTGTTTGTATTATTTTGTGTATCGGTCTTCCTGTAGTTCCTTGATCACATATCTCCTACCAGTATCTAGTTTTGTGTGTATGTCAGTTTTTTTAATGTCATTTTGTTGTTGAAATTGATTTCTGTTGTTTGTAGGTGTTCGTCTTGTGCTGTTTTGTGTGTTTCTTTCATCTTGGTCTCCAATATGATTCTCCATCTGAAATTAGTTTTTATGTTTCTGTCTTTGAGTGTTTTAGCCATTTGTTGTAGTCTTAGTATTATGTTATTGTTAGATTTGTAGTTTTGTATGATTTGTATCGTGTTTTTGAGTCAGTGTGTATTTGTTGATGTGTCTTGAGCGGTTTCTAAGTGTTGTCTAAGGTAGTCCAGAGCTAGGTATGTCTCGAATAGTTCTAATGTGTTTATGTCGCATGTAGTCTTTACCTTGTATCTTTTTGCCCCTGTCTTAGTCTGCCTGTTCCAAAGAGTCAGTCCTATGTGGTTTAGATTTTTTTTTTGAGAGGCGTCTGTACATACGGTGTATCTACTTTGGGTGTCTGTCGATTTGGTAAGTATTTGTCTAAGTGTAGGGTGTATTTTGTCAGTTGTTTCTGTCCTGTATGTTCGGAGGGATTGTTTAATTATTTGGTATGCTTCCCAGCCTGTCCTAGCATTGACCTGTAGGAGTGTTACCCCCGCGAGGACGTGCAAGGAAAAGGTGGGCGCAGTTCGGTATGCTTTGGCGTTGGCTGGCAGGAAAGGTATCTATGTCGCCTGTAGGTGTCGTACCACCCTGGAATCCGCATGTCGGTATCCCCAGATTTCGGCTCCGTACAATATCATTGGCTTTATTGCATTGTTGAAGACAAATCTGAGTATTTCTGGTTTTCTGCCCCAGTTGCGGCTAGCTATGTGAAAAAGTTTGTTAGATATGTCCAGGACTTTTTTTTTGGTTTTTCTGACATTGGAAAAAGGTACAATCAAATGGCTGCAAAATAATTAAATATTTCGCACAAAACTATCTATAGCAGGGCCGACAAGAGGGGGGGGGGGGTATCCGGGACTAATTCCCGGGGCCCGGGCTCAAGTGGGGGTCCGGCAATTTTTTGATTGGACCATGCGTATAGCCGCCACGATTGAATGGTGAACTTTATTTACAGTTCCTTCAGAACGCTTTTCTGGATTCAATAGAGCATTTGCCACTTGAAACCCGCCGAAGCATGTATTTTATGCATGATGGAGCCCCACCTCACTTTAGCGTCGCTGTACGGGACCATCTGAATAACCGTTGAGGAGGTCCAATTGATTGGCCTTCACGGTCTCCCGACCTAACGCCAATGGATTTTTACCAGTGGGGTCATCTTAAAACCTTGCTGTATTCCTCTTCGGTTGATACTAGGAAGGAATTTTTACAGAGAATCACATTTCATGTGATGTGATAAGGAACAATGCTGGGTTGTTGTGGCGAGTACAGCAGTCCTCTATTCGTCGGGCTCGCGAGTGTATCAGAGTTCACGGAGCACATATTGAACCCACTTATAAAGTTTTTAATTGAATATTTCTAATTAGCGTATTTAGGTTCAATCGTTACAAGCTTTAGTGAGTTGTATTTTAGAAATGGCTACCAGTGAGTTTGGACAGGTTATGATATGGCAAAATTATGGCAACCCTGTAGGCCTGGTGATTTGACAGGGTCAATGACATAGTTATATAGATTGATTATCCATGTTTTTCAAAATAAATATAAGCTTATACCTTAAAGTAAAAATGTAGGTAATTATTTTTTTTTACTATATTCCAAGGCTGAAAATTGGTTTCTAAACACATTTTTACCAAACCGATTCTGATTAATGAGCACTTGCGAGGCAATATGGCCTCCCGCTTTGAGCAATCTACATAACTATATATGTATCATTGACCCTGTCAATGACAACAGACCCACAGGGTTGCCATCTAAACTATCATTTCCCTCTTGTCAGCATTTTGACAGGTCGTTGGAATGCCTAATAGTTGCATCTTTTAAGAAGATAATATATAATTTTCTAACTATATTTGTTTTTTTTTTCAGTTATTTAAGTGCGTCGCGATTTCCATATAGAAACCGTCCGTATTGTCTGCTCCAGACTATTAGACTTAAGTGCAATCACCAATGGATAGTGAATGCCTAGAAATGGACTTAACCACAAAACAACGAGATCTAGGCGCAGTGAGGGTTGCCAAATCTGTGTTCTCGATAAGAAGTCTCGTCAATTTGGGGGATGTTGGAGAAAGATACGAAGATGCGAAATGCGTGACAGATAATTGTGGTAAGTTCAAATGTAATATATGTGTACTTTCCAAGTTAAATTAATTAATTAAATTAATACAAACATTTAAAAAAAATAAAATATTACAAAATAAAATAATACAAAATAAAACACATAATATCACAGTGTCACGTCATTATAAAATTCTGTAAAATCATAATACGCCTTAGTTAACAGAAATCTCCTAAGAAACTTTTTAAAAGAATTTTGTGACTCAACATCTGTCAAATTCTGTGACAGCCTGTTGTACATCTTGTTGCAATTACATACAAAAGAGTTTCTTATAAGTTCGGTTTTGGGAACATACAACTTCAAGTTACTCGTTTTGCGAGTTACACGGGATATATTCGATTTATATTTCGACTTGTTTTTATGGATCATGCAACAAGTTTATAATATAAATAATGAAGTTAATATTAATATTTCCTGTTTTAAGAACATCGGTCTACATGAAACTAATCTGTTTCCTCCACATAAGAACCTTATTGCCCGTTTCTGCATTACAAACTCCCCAAAACTAAATATTATGACGTACATGGTAGTCAACAGACTCCTAGTTCACGAGAGGTAGTTTTAATACAGGGGTCGGCATAAGTCAGACAACAAATTTGCATAAAAAAAATGCAGCGTCAAAATTAATTTATTCGAAGAAATTACAAAGGGGATTCGAAAAAGGGTTAGTTTAAGTGTTCAAATTGATGCCTATCTTGATCAATGCATTAACGGCAACGTTTCGCAACGGAGAGACAGGTCAGGCAAAGCATGTTAAGGTATCCGCGAAGATTTTCAAATTCTTCTTCAGTTGCAGTTCGGAGCTTGGGAAGGGTGCGTGGTCCTCTTCCAAAAACGCGGTCTTTGAGAAGGCCCCACATGAAGAAATCGCAGGGTGTCAGGCCACAGGACCATGCGGGTCACTCAAAGATTCCTCGTCTGCCTATCCATTCTCCAAAATGATCATTAAGGAACTCCCGTACACATAACGCGTAGTGCGGCGAAGCTTCATCCTGCATGAAATGACGGATGTTCGCGAGTGTTGGATCGTTGTCCATTTGCCCACGTAAATCTTCTAGTATGCATTTCCAGATAACTTTGGCCAGACTTATGTCGATTTTTCGAGCGCTGCCAGACTTTTGCCGACCCCTATAGCGTAACAACCCGATGCGAGTTTTTTAAAAGTGGATCAACATGAGTTTTGAATTTTAAATCCTTGTCGATATTTAAACCTAAATATTTTGTAGAGTATGTGGCTTCTATAGTATCCAAAGTATCCATATCTATTAAAATATCAGGATTATTACATTTAAAGGTTAGTTTTTTTTTTAAATAAATGGAAGAAAAATTACAGTGCACCATGTTTTAAAAGTGTTTCATATAATTACATGTGTTCAGACGTGAAGAGACCGTTTTCGGTCTCTTTCGCTGTCGCTTTACGTCTGTCGCTTTACTCGATTTCGCCTTCCCAAATCGTACTATGCGGTACTGCCGCAATAAACTTATTTTATAGAAAATAATGACAACCATAAAAAATTATGACAATTATTAATCCTTTTAAAAGTATCAAACTATCTGGCGATATATAGGGTGGTACACTATTCTACCCCCTCCCCAGAGACACCGTCAGGGTGCAACGTCTCAAACTCTGACAGTTTATTTTCTCATCTCCGTTGGTTTAGAATTGATTACCGGAGGGCAAAGTATAGGAGGTTCAGTAGTATAAAATGCTGGCTTAATTCTGTCTAACGATATGTCCTTATCTTTTCCATTGACATCTAATTTGAAAAACTTGTCACAATGAGACAAAACCTTAAATGGGCCTAAAAATGAAGGTTGCAGGGGTTTTCTAACTGAATCGTCTCGTATTAAAACGTGGCTGCATTTTTTGAGTTCGGAATGCACGAAGCAGGAACTCTGTTTATGAACTGCGGTAGGAACAGGGCGCAATTTTCTCATTTGTTCCTTTAGATGGCGTGGGATTCTGATCTGCGTTCCAAAAACGAATTCAGCAGTAGAACACTGCAGGTCTTCTTCAAAACAAGTCCTTTGTCCCAGCAGAATTGTAGGGAGTATATCGACCCATTTTTCGGTTTGATGACAAAGTATGGCACTTAAGGGTTCTATGCCATCGTTCTAGGATACCATTCGATTGAGGATGTTATGATGTGGTTCTTCTCCTTTGAATTCCATTTATCTTAGCTTGTGATTGAAAAAGTGAGGACTCAAACTAATTCGTAATAACTGTACAAGGTGAGCCGAAAATACATATCCAGTTTGCGTAAAATGCTGACGCAAGGTCTCTGCAGAAATGTCCTCTATTGGTACTGATACAGGCCATCTAGACCTATAATATCCAGATGAATGTGCTGGAATCTTTTGTCCGGAATGGGAAGTTCTTTAAGAACACTTTTGTTATGGGTTTATTGCATATAAATAATCAAAGTCATGAATCAACAATTTGCAGCAAATAACGAGATGTTAAAATAAACTAATTTACTTACGACTATCACAATATGATGAATTTTCTCAGCAGGTTATATAAAACTGAAACAATATACCTTAATCCTCAAACCTCATTTAATAATGCTAAAATCAAATAAAAACATTCTAAGTAATGAATTGGTTATGTTTACACAAATTAATTCTAATGTGTAGGTCACTTAAGTGTATTCTTCTTCTCTTGGTTTTTCTTTAACCAATACTGTCTCCAATATTATTAAGCCATTGACTTTAATGGCTGCTTAGCTACTTGGATATGGATCTTTTCTTCTTTTATGGTTTTCCAGAGTATTAATCTCTCTCTTTTCTTGTTCCCGTTTTGTTTTCTGGCTAACCTAGAGACGTGCACGTAGTGCATTTTCGTATTTTACGGATTTATATGGCCTGAAAAGAATAAATAACTATTAGTAAAAGTTACTTATATCTAAGAGGATATATACACACTTGTGTAGATTTAATTTTCCTAAGTTGGAACAAATTAAAAACTTACGAGGCCCCACTCCAACAGTGGTAAGTCATAGACATGCTTGTAATAAGTGTAATATTAATATATAGCTTATTATATGACTGCTTTTTACCCAAGCTAACTTAATTATTATTTAGGCCTCTTATTCTACCTCCCTCGATTTTGCTTACCTACTGATTTCTCCTTCTTTTGCTGCTTTGAGCTTAGTACACAGAGCTACCCCTGCATGCCTGCTGGTCCCAGTCTAGTTTAATCTGCACTTCCTAATCTACTTAATTACCTGAAATTGTTATATTAGTGTCTATCAGATTGAGGGATTACTTACTAGTCCCATTAGAGCTATCCAGAAATATCTAAAGAGTAACCTTTTGTGATAGAACAAGTAAGATTAGTTTTAGTTTTCGAAGAACCCTGCCGGTGGTACGTAGTGAACCATTAAATAAGTCAACTTGAGAAGTAACAATCCTATTCACGCTGTGCACAATTGATAAAACATATAAATGCCATAATCAATTATGTAAACCATCGTTAGTACTAACATTGGGTAACTGGTATATTGTAGCTTAGCTTATCATTAATCTTTGACATTTTCCGAAAGCCTACAGATACTTTTATTTCATTCAAAATATATAGAACTGATAGAACTCCTCTCAGCACAAATTTGTTTGTTTTATTTATACTTATCTAGACGGTAAATTTATGTAAAATTAAAGAACCTACACTGTTAACTCTTCCTGTCTCCAACCTAGGGGTTGAGAAGAAAAAAGGGCTGACACACTTTTGTTGTGTTTATGGATTTTAGACTTCTGGCATGAAATAAAAGACTTGGTCCAGAGAGCAATGTCTCTACTCAAGCCAGGCCATACATACTTCTTTCTCCTGAACCAATTTTACCGTAGCTCTTACTCCGGGATGTGCCAAATTATGAAGATTATAGAACCGGTATAGCGTAAGGTTTTAGGAATGAATAGTCGAATCTTTTTACCTGATTCATCACAGAAAATAGAGTCTTGAGAACCTAGTGGTGTCAATTTACGAATTTCTAACAAAGTTTGGTTATTAGTAAGAATATCTTGTAGTTCCCTATCTAGTTCTTGTTCTGTTGCTAATGGAAGGTACAAAAATTTCATCTATTTGAGTTAAAAAGTAAGCCACAGGATTCTGTTCCCCTCTAACATGTACAGACTGGGTAGAAAATTGGCCTATAAAATCAAGTTATCGGATCTGTCTGCCTCTTTTGCTGAAAAGCGTAAATCAATAGATTGTGATCCATTTTTATGATCAAGCTGCGATCTTCTAACATGTATCTAAAGTACTTGATCCCTTCATAAATTGCAAGAAGTTTTCTGTCGTATGTGCTGTAGTTTTTCTGGGTTGAAGATAAATTGATGAAAAAAAGAACCAAGAGGTTCCAATGTTCCTTGATTAAGCTGCTCCAATGACGCTCCAATGGCGGTGCTAGAGGCATCCGATGTTAAGCAAAGAACTGCATCTTCAAGTGGATGAGCGAGCAGCGTATTGTCTAATAAATCTTTTTCACATTACTTGAGTGTTTTTTCAGACTCGACGGTCAAATCTATCGGTCTTAAGTAATTTTTCGTAAAATTCTTTAGATATTCAATAAGTAGAGATTGGTGATGAGCCGCGTGCTCAAGAAAACATCGATAGAAATTTAGCATTCCTAGAAAGCGACGTAGTTCTTTAACTGTCTTAAGCCTAGATTCACATCCCTTGGTCTTGGTGGACATTAGGTATCCCAAATATTCTATTTCTGGTAAACCAAAAGGACATTTTGATGGGTTCAGTGCAACACCAAAGTTTTGTAGCCGTGAAAAGACAAAACTGAGATATTCTTCTTCATTCCTACTGGCCAATAAAATATCGTCAATGTAACAGTAGGTAAAATCTAAACCATGAATAACGATATTCATAAAAAATAATGACAGTTATTAATCCTTTTAAAAGTATTAAACTGTCTGGTGATATATAGGGTGATACACTACAGTACCTATAAGGTAACGACAAGCGACAGGCAGTAAGCTGCAAATACTGCCGTGATAAAAGTGCTGTCGTCGGTCGCGCCACAGAAGAGAGAACAATACAGAAAATAAACATAGGACTAGTTCCACCACAGATACACTCTGAGAAAACGTAAATATTTACCGTATACCTAGCTCTGTGGTGTACTGTGAATATATACGTTTTCTCCGAGTATCTCTGTGGTGGAACTAGCCCTATGTTTCTTTTCTGTATTGTTTTCTATTCTGTGGTCGCGCCGTCCCAAATGTGTTTCATATAATTACATGTGTTCAGACGTGAAGAGACCGTTTTTGGTCTCCTTCGCTGCCGCTTTACGCTTGTCTCTTTACTGAGTCTGGCCTTCCCAAATGGTACCTTAACTGTTTGCGACCTAAAAGGTAGGATTTTATCTATCTCAAGGCCATATTACTTATACCGTAAACTTCAAGCTTTCGCAGCAATACTATGTGGTTGACATGGTCAAAAGCTTTAGTCAGATCACAAAATACTGCAGCTACGGCTTCTTTGAAATTTATACGCGTATATGCTAATTCCAAGTTTGCGTTCAACTTAAAAATGTGTATAAATATTCCTTGTTAACTCAACTTTTGTGATAAACCGTCAGCTACCTTATTAATCCCGGGAATTTATAAATTCTTACTTTAATATAAATATGTTTCACATTTTTATTATGTGATCTGAGCGTCCACTATCTAATAACCATTCAATATAATGTTCACTTGATTCTTCTTTCTCGTAGTGGCAGTTAACATTAAACGCATTATTCTGAACGGCTGACGATTCTCTTTCTTTTGTAGTTCCAGTTGCAACAGATATATCTTTTGGACTAAGAAGCTCCATAAATTTTAAATCAGGTAAAAATCAATTACTGCAAACATTCACGAGTATATCAAACTGATTTCTTACATGTTGAAAGGTAAAATTGCCAGAAAAACTTCTCTTACTGATGATAACATCACGTTTATGTAATGCTCGGCTGTTAATCGCTAATCAATTTGCCAGAATATTCCAAGACTGTTAACGGTTATCGACGCCCAAACATTGACGGAAAAGCGCCTACTAGTACACCCAACGTACAATTCTCTTCCAATCCTGAGTTTCCAGGTTTCGTAGCCTAAATTTTGGAAATATATTCAGTAAAAATTGTTTAAATTTGTCGGTATACCGTTTACGTCATTCAGATTTCTTTAAAAGATTAACTTTGGGGCTCGCAGTGCGGTTTATGCCATACCCACTAGAAACCCACCTTTTCCTCGCAGGCGTCCTGTATCACGGTAAGATATTTTTTCGTTTGGGCCGGTGTCTTTACCAGTTATTTCTTTGTTCTCATCATTATGTCCCCGATATTATCCTTCGTTGGGTACATTCCCGTTTCGTCTTCAAATTGTGTTCTTAACTTTTTCCATCTTTCGCAGTGAAATAAGGTGAAATAAGATGTTCTTGCAATGCAAACATCGGTTGTCCTCTGATTTCCCAATCTTACGCATGAACTTTTTTAAACGATTTATGACCCGTCGGGCATGGTCATCGCCAAAGGGGTAATGCCTACCTTAAAATGCAAATGCACTAACTTAAATTGCCAATATTTTTTTCTTAAAAATTGCGAGTGGATATTGCACATCACAGCACACGCCCTAAAGCCCAATTCGTGGAAAATATTAGCAACTTGCCACGTTTAAACTGCCTAGAGCCCACTATTGCCCTCTTGTAATAATGTCCCTCATCACCAGTCGTCATAAGCCACAATCACATTTCTGCCCTGTGCGTGTCTTCTTTTGTATTATTTCTTACTTTGTAATCTTTTAGTTATTATAAATTGTTTAATTGATAAATATTACGTAAATTAAGGTGATATAAATATAATGCTGTCTTCGAAAAAAAGGACGCGACTTCATAAGGAAGTGGAACAAGACCAAACACATTCATCAGCTCAAATTGGAAAATTATTTACCGACAAAAGGGGAAGACTTCAGATATACGTATCTCCTTGGAATAGTGGCTTTTTCCACGCTAATTGTATTAAACCAGAATCAAAAATATCATTGGCTCACCAGAGAATGGCAGGTCTGCTGTTTCATGCATTAAAAAAAAGTAATCGTTTTTCTTTTAGTTTTATCAATTTGGAAAGTGTAGTTCATTTTAAAATATTATAACGCAATTATTTTTCATAAGTTTTTCGGATATAGGGATATGTCAATATTTAAATAGTTTTCAGTTCTAATAATTTATTTTTAATAAATTTTCCGAATATAGGAAGCCGTTCATATTTAATTACTGTTGTATTTTTTTTTTTTGTAAACATATATTTTATTACCTATTCCTGTGTTTCTCTTACTGCTGGTTCTTAACTGTTCTCTTTCAGGGTACCGTAGGGTACGAGGTGTAAAGGAGATACGTGTTTCATTTTTATTTATTCTAGTATAGTGGCTACCTAGCAGGGACCACCTGGAATTATTGTTACCTCCACTGATTTCACCTTGAGTACACTCTGGTGTACCACAGGGTCGCAGAGCAAACTGCGATTCCAAAACTGGCGCCTGAGCAACCCCTATTTGGGAATCACCTTCATAGCGCCACACAGACTCGCTGATTCCCTGTAGGTATACCAGAAGCCTGTCACAGTACAATGAAATGTTTTAATAAGCTTAAGCACAAGAGTCGTAGGTTTGGCATTAGGTTAAAATAACTTGGCCAATTAAAAATTATAAAGGGTACCACCGTAATTACATTTTAAGATAATAATGTTGAAAAAACATTTAAATTAATATTAGTAATTAAATTTACCTATTTACTTATTCTCTAGATAAGAAAAAAAAAACAAATTATAATTTCCATGTGTTCATAAAACAAAATTTACTTTAAAGTATATATTTTATTAAATGCAGTTGCACTAACGAATACAAAAATGTACCTATCTCATCTTTTAATTAATGGAATTCTTCAAGGGATATAGGAATGTTCAATACTAGCTAATTGTCAATCTCCTATCACACGATATCGGACCAATAGGTCAATTTACTTCCTTTAAAGCCGGGATCCAACGGCGCGTGGAGTGGCAATCCTGAGTTGTGAGTCTCAAGGGTCGGACCGTTCTTACAGCGCATGAGGATCGCGCAGACTTGGACACGCGCCTATTGCAGTCTGTTTTACGACGGCAGTGTTGGTTATACAAATTTCATAATTTGGTTTAATTGCACGAAAAGATGAACCATGAGCGGACGCGTATCGTTGCTGCCTCAGCCTTTTATTTTATGTTAGGAGTTTACAGGATGGCAAGAGGACAAAAAATAATCGACTCGGCTTCATAGAATGATAAAAATTCTAACACCACTTCGTTAGACCACTCCATGGTGAAAGTTACCACGGCACTGACAGTACCACGCTCCTAGGCGCGCCGTTGTAGCTGTAAGTACGTGTTGTGCGCCAACGTCCGCGTAGGGATGTTGCGATACTACTGATATGATACTGGTATCGATACTTTTCTTTCGATACCGGGTAATTTAGTACCCGATACTTTGCTTTCGATACTTTACTCATATGGGTACTACTTTTGTTTCGATACTGCTACTTTTGTTTCGATACTGCTACTTTTGTTTCAATAATTTTACTACAAAATGTATATTGTATGCACTTTATGGTATGATATGTCGGCGTGTACCCTATGACCTTTTTTTTTTGGTTGTTCTGTACTCTTTCCGATATAGGTATCGATACTTTCGTTCCGATACCGGTATCGATACTTTGGTTCCGATACTCCTTTCGATACCAGTATCGATACTTTACTGGTATCGCAACATCCCTACGTCCGCGCCCCTCTGAACTGTGTTGATTTACCGACAGACGACCGGACTCATCGCGCCGACCGAAGATTGGCAAGCCTGCCTTATCCAACGGAGCGGGAACTGGCAAGTTTGGCGCGTGGAGTGCCACTCCACGCGCCGTTGGATCCCGGCTTAAGGGGAAGACAGGTAGATCTGTTTATCTAAATCAGTGACAAGCCATAGACCATTTATTCAACGTCCAAGAAAATAAATGTGTTTGGAAAAAATGCAGTTTATAGTAAATCTACATTTAATCCACTTAATTCTTAACATAACTTACCTAACTTGAAGCCACTTCAAATCCTACACTTCCTTGAGAAAATAGGATTGGAAGGGTCGCTATAGGCATTGAGACATTTCCTTCGTGCAGTGGCGACAGAAGGGGGCACAATAGATCTTTTAGGTCGCAGTGTATTAACACCCCATTATCAACATAACATAACCTCCAAAATTTTATTGACTTCTTTCAAGACTTAAACCATCATAAAAAGGCAGGGCTTAAATAGTTTTGTACAATAAAATGTAGAATTGATAAATAGAATGGAAGAGATAAAACTTTTTTCAATTATAAACCATTATTTTACAGAATTTAAATGTATTTTTAATTATCGTGTTATCACATACATAAAATTAAATATCAGTGTAGTCACTGTATGAAAGGCGTTAAACTTAAAAATATAAATAACAGAGTTTACCATAATATATCTGACGGCTTTGAAGAATCAAAATGAAATAAATTACTAGCGAATTACTCCACTTAAAAAATTACATATTCATCGAACTTTAGAAAAAAATGAAAATGTCATAAATGGTTATCGTTTGACAAAACACAGAACCGTCATATCAAGAAAAGAGATGGGATTGTAGAGATGGGACAAAAATAATGGTATCATACCGTTACAAGTCTAACACACCATTACATTTTGGCGTTCATATTTCAGTTTCGTCAACTGTGTAAACATTTTTAATTTTAATATTATTTAAACATATATCTCTCATTTTCTAATTTATTAATCACGGTAATATAGCAAAATAATTAATTATTACACGGAAAAGATTATGACCTATTACAAAATATATCTACCTACTTTGTTAGTAATTAATCAACTTATAACAGTTTAAATAAATAAAGTTTAATTGTAATCAATACCAGCATTTCTTGTAAGTATAAATAGATACCTTTCTAACTGAAAAATTACGGAACAAACCAAGAAAAAATTCTCATCGAGTTTCTCAATCAAAACAATACTTACTACCTTGTAGGTAGTTTTTGTGAAACAAAACCTAAAGCTCACTTCAATAATTTCATTAAATTTCAACGGAAATAAAACAAAACTTTATGGGTTTTGAAATGACTAGATAAAATTTCTTTCAATTCAAAACCAGATACCACAGTGACATTTCATTATTAAGTTATATTTTTTCCTCCGTGTCCGCGAACAGAGATGGATTTAGAATTAAATTCTGAAGACGGTCATTTATGGTTCTGTCCTTCAAAAATTATTTCTACTCCTCTCCATTATATTAAATAGTATAATATTAGTAACAAATTTTAGATATCAATACCCATTATGAAAATAGGTTTTAGAAGATATTAAAATTTGCCTACAATAATTATTATTTTATAATTGCTATATTAACAGACAATAAAAATGTCCTATAAAACTATTTTAATTATTATTTCTACCTTCTGAATTTGGTCCAATATACTCAACAGTAAAATATTAATAACAAATTAATCAGGTTAATATAGGTATGTGGTCCGCTATGTACCTACCTATTTATTTTCAAAGTTTTAATGAATGGAAATATCAATTTTATTGATGTCCTCAAATTTTGTTAAATCATTCTTTAGGTTTTGTTACGATCAATTTTAGAAATATTTATTTGAAATATTGACAAGTTTAATAAATATTTCTTGTTTTGCGGTAGTGTGTTATTTACTGTGACGGGCTTCAGGCTTCACCTATACGGAAGAAGAAAGTCGTGTTTGGCGCTGAGACGATGAAATTAGAATAAAGGTTGCTTAGGCTCCAGTTTTGCTAACGCAGTTAGCTCTGCGACCCTGAAGTACATTAAAATGTACTCAAAGAATACTCGGTGGAGTAAAATATTTTCCAGGCGGTCAGTTACCAGTGGGGTAGAAACGGAATGATCTCTAAACATCCAAAAACATTAACAATACCTACCTACCCACACCAACCTTGATATAACTCTGAAAGAACATTTCGGTAAAATTTGAGATGAATAAGATAAACACCAGAAACTCAATGAAGAATAAACGGCTATAGGTTGTCATTTCAAATAATATGTTCTGCGGATAAGGTCAGGCTTTCTGCGGAGTGAGTCTAGCAACGTAATGAAATAAATTCCGTAAATAAACAGAGCAGAGTTAGTGACTTAAAATGACGCGGGTTTTTTTAGAAACGCTCCTACGAAACACTTGGATGCCTCGTCTACGAAGCTTCAAAATATCCCCAGCGGTTTTCCATACCAAAATAAACTTAAAATGTATTAATGCTCTTTTACTATTCAAATAAGTGTTTATTGCTTCCTAAAAAAAGGAAAGATAATAATGTTTGATTCCTATCTTGGAAAATAGAGAGAGGGAGAAAGAGAGAGAGAGAGAGAGAGAGATAGAGAGAGCTCGTTAGGGCTCTCGGATTTATATCTCACGATCGGACTGGTTCAGATTACGAGTAGTTTGAAGAAGCACATACCACGTCCAGTTTTCATGTTTGCCTACGAAGAAAACAAAAAATGCCCTTTTGACACCTGGCGATTATACCCAGATAATTTACATGAAATTGAACGGTTAGGTACAGTAAATCTGGATTCGAATTTCAGTTAATAATGATATATTTTAAACTACGAGGGCTCTCGCAAATATTTTAAGACGGGAATTTTAAAGAAACAAAAATTACGGCACCTGTTCAGTACGTTATCAGGCGGAAATTAATTGAAATAATGATTTTTATTATTAATTAAAAATAAAATTTAGTGACTGCGACTTGGCAAGACAGAATTCCGTTCTGTAGCTTTCTGAGAATAACCACCTGTGGCTCTCTTGTTCATCCACGGGAAGAACCCTAGATATATTAAAATATGAGTGTTTTGCCAGACAAAAAAATGCAGGAGCAGCCAAGGAAATGACTTACCTCTTTGGAGGGTTTTCTCTGATACTGGGATCCAGCAACACGTGGAAGAAAGTATCTCTCGTCAAAAACCAGGTTCATCCAAAATAAAAGTAACATAAACATTGGCACGGGGGCACTTGGACAAAACAAAAAGCTCGGAAACTAATTATTACTTAACACTATTTAATACAATGCAGAGCTAAATTCCAACGGCCATCTTCTTCCAAAAATTAAAAAAAAGTGACAGTTCGATCATAGAACTGATCAAATTTCTGACGAAAAATGTTGCCAACCTATTAAGACCAAAAAGAACTAGTGTTCAGCCAGTTTCTCGTGTCTCATATTTATGGTCAAATATAATTAAAGAAAAATAATTATTATGCAAAATAAAAGAAATAGAATGATAAAATATTAAAATATAACCCTTACTCTATTCCTATGGTTATTTACAAAATTATGCTGTGACTGTAGAAAGATCAAACGAACGTAGCTATTTGTGAATTGTGAATTGTACTAGACTGACAACACTGGTTTGGCAACCTTGCTTGTGATCGGAGCGCCAATTAATGTGTTCTTTGACAGTTTGAAGGATCTGTTGGCGTGTTGCCTTCTTTTTTAGCTATATGCATTCGGTATATCGTCTCACTCGTGTTAGGCTCACTCATCATAATGCGCCACAGACACAGTATACTTAGGTATATTGTGACACAGAGACGCGATCAGCCAGAGGACAATGATGTATAAAAAAATATAGATTATCACGTATGAAAATAAAAATATTAAAAATAAATTTATATTTTTCTTATTTATGTAATATTAAAATAATGTATTTTTATGAAATTTAACTGGGTGTTCACTGCACAAATGAACGAATGGAGAAAGCGCCTCTGCATATACACTATTGGACAAAAGTGAAGCAACTTTTATAGTAAAATAAAATATTTAATTATTTAAAATAAAATGAGCAACCATGGAAATTAAAAATAATTTAATTTAAGTGGTCATAGTAGGCTGCAATCATATGTGACATGGGATTGTTTGCAAATGTCAAATAAGTTAGTATGTAATGATTTATTTCAACTAGACCTTTTATTATCGATGTTACGCCAACAATAAAACACGGACAAGGTAGTGTATTTGTATGGGGTTGTTTTTCGTGGAGCAGAGTAGGCCCACTACATTTTATAGACGGAATTATGCATCGCTTCGTCTACAGAGACATACTCCAAAACGTTATGTTTCCCTATGCTCAGCGGGAGATGCCTTTGCAATTTATATTCCAACAGGACAACGATCCGAAACATTCGACTCGCCTTGTTCAGGAATGGTTTCAGGAGAACAATGTCCAGGTTCTTAGGTGGCCGGCCCAATCACCAGACCTCAACCCCATTGAGAACCTTTGGGAAGAGGTTGAACGTCGTATTCGGACTACAAGATTCCCAAATAAACAGTCCTTAATTGATAAAATTAATGAAGTTTGGATTAATATGCCGGATATTACTATCCAAAACTTAATTTCATCAATGCCGCGCCGTTGCCAAAAAGTTATATCTAATAATGGATATCCTATTAATGATTAAGAATTTGTTCTTATTTTGTTTTAACCCTTCAACCATATTTGTGATTTTTCAGTTGTTAAATGAAATACAAAATTTTTTCATAAAAGTTGTTATACTTTTGTCGCGATAATAAAGGGTATTGTTGAAATAAATTATTACATACTAACTTATTTGACATTTGCAAACAATCCCATTTCACCTCTCATAGCAGCCTATTATGACCACTTAAACTACATAAATTTTGATTCTCACGGTTGATCGTGTTATTTTAAATAATTAAATATTTGATTTTATCATAAAAGTTGCTTCACTTTTGTCGAATAGTGTATGTGTATCTTTTTACTAACAGCGTATATTGTTCTACCTCTGTAATATCTATGTAAAGTGTTAAGCTTTACGTATCAGATCTAATTAGAAATATTTGAAGTCAAAGAAAATTATAATGCTTACCGCTAGTTTCAGATCATAATTTGTACTATCTTAACTCCATTCTGCGTTAGCTAAACGTAACTTCTGTAGGGAAATATAAACTTTAATAACAGAATCTTTACTTTTTTAGTTGAGGTACACATATTTTGGGAAAGAGCATCACAAAACAAAATATTTGTTTTTATATGCAACACTGTCATATTTTTAGTTAGACCACTTTTCTATTTTAAATATAAGTACTTTTTTATTTCTTTTTATAAAGTTATTATTATTATTTTGAGGCATGACTGTCCTAAAGGAACCTTTTTAAAAAATATATAGAAAAGCGATAAAAAATATTAATAATAAAAACCCAAACATCAATATTAACGATAAATTATATTACTATTTTTCCACTATTATTCACACTATTAATATTTATTATTTGTTGAGGTATAACCCCCTCTTGTTCCAAATTGATGAAATATTGACTTTCTGTAAGTGCAAAACGACTACTGTTCTGTTCTAGTTGTAACATTTAACGATTGTGAATTTTATTACATTCTTGTTTTTAACAGGCTTCAAAAAAAAAGGAGGAAGTTTTCGTTCGTCGAAATATTTTTTTTATGTATATTCAGTGATAATTCTTTAAAACGTTGTCCGATTTCAATGACTTTTGTTCGAAAAGGGATACTTCAGGGGTGATCCTCTGTAAATTTGGTAAATATCTGATAATTGGGTCCACGAGAAAATCCTCAAACTCCTAATTTTTTATGTATGTTCAGCGATAATTTTTTACCACCTTGTCCAAATTCTATGATTCTTTTTTTTTTAAAAAGGGGTACTTCAGGAGTGGTCCCATATAAATTTGGTCAAGATCTTGTGATGTCATCGGCACGATTTTTGAAGTCAGTTTTTTAATATTACTTTTAAAACTTTATTACATAATATTGGAGTTCAAATTATGTATCTTACACAGCATACTTACGTCACAGAGTCTTTTATTATATCAAAACACTTTTTCTACGCCCATGTCAGTAAACGTTAAAAATCGCACTATCAACATTCCTTGTAAATGACATTTAACAATAACATGCACGTAATGAGATCTCGTAACATACACGTGTGTTTTGATAAGAAAACTTCAATTTCTTGGTTTAATCAAATTGCAATCAAATGTTTGTCTACTTAAGACTTTATTTGGCCTATTTACATAAATTAAAAAAAAACAAAAACTTTAAGCAATAGCGAGATACATTTTGGATTAAAAGAGTGTTGTCCCTAAATGTCGGCAACATATTATACACTTTTTCTAATAATATGTCGCGTTTCCATGCTATGGAAATAAACGTCATGTCATTTATATTGTCAATTTTTGCAACAAAATATGATTGTATCCGAACATTTTCTCAATTGTACCTACGAATATGTTTGTTAGCAGTGAAAGTGATGAAATTATGAGCACTCCACCGGAGATTTTAGGAAAAGCTCAAGCTGCCACACATAATTTGTTACCGCTAAAATCTAAAGAAAGGTACGAAATTACCTATCGAAAATTTATGGATTGGCAACACAAGCATAACGTTAAATTCTTTTTTCAGAATGTTTTAAGTGGGCGTAGAAAAAGTATAGTACCTTACACGAGTTATAGGCCTATAACGTACTCGTGAAATTTACGCATTCGCCGTTTCGCGGCTTCGTGCGTAAACTTTTTCACTTCGTGCGTAATGGGTTACTTACAACTCTTGTTACGTAATATACTATTTTTAATGAAACATCGCCTATATTTTCCCTCGATTGAATTCCTTTTCTCAAAAATATGGGGTTACATATTTCAAAATCAATAATTTGGCATAAGAAAATGTTTCCACTAAACCTTAAATTTAGTGTATATTAATTTCCTATTCATAATTTTAGCGAATTGGCTTTTTCCATACAGGGGCAACTAAAACTAGTAATCACTTTTTCTAATTTTTTTTTTCAAATATAAATGCGACCATGCCAGAGCAGTCATTTTTATGAGCTTGAAAAAGACGGGTTTGTCTTTTGATTATTATCGAAAATGTATTTTATTCTTAAGGAAATTATGAAAAAAGTATTTACGATTTATTTATTTATTCAATGATGCACAAAATAAATTGTATATGGAGGTAATAAAAGAGCTATAGATATTAAGAAAGTATACTACACTATGAAACTATAGTTAATAAAATTTAGTTTAAGAGATGGTTATTTTAAAATAAAAACGATGTTGACACAGAATTAATAATGCGCTAATATAAGGGACCGGAAAAACCTTAGTCCATCTCTGTTGGCGTTCACCCAACCATGCTAAAAATCATTTTTCGTCGTTTTTTCAACACCTGCCTGTAATTTGATAAAACATATTGTTTTCCTTGAAAATGAAATGTATTGTTGGATTGTTTAGGATGAATGGTTTTTCACAGTTAATGCGATTACATGGGCTAGTGAGATGGGCTCGTGCATTTTTTCAATTTTGACCATTTTATGGGTAAATTGGATTTCGATTTTTAAGATTAACAGACGGCTCCAACTTCCGTTTTCCACGAATTTATAAAAAAACAACACCGAACCTAATGAAATATGGAAATGAGGGTGAGTTGTATACAGGAAAAATAAATGTGATGGACTGAAGAACAAATAGTCAAATTTAGCATGAAATTGACAATGGGCGTGTTTAGTGTAAACGAATTTAACGAATCTAATGCTATTAACTGTTTAAGCACAAATAAACTTTTTTTCATGTAATAAATACTTTAAATAGACAATAAATAAAAAAGTTATAGTACTTTAAAAAGTTCGCTTTTAAATCAATTATTTAAAACACTCTATTTTTGCGCCATTTACCACGTCATCATGAAGCGCCTATTTCCATTGGTCACTAAAGAATCTGTGATACCATAACACATACAGTTGATCGTTATCTTTTTCTAATAGTGACATTTAAGATAGTTAAAAATTTTGATGTTTTCATTTCTCATGATAGAAAAATGTCAACATTTCTAACCTCAAATCGATTGTTGAAAACATTGAAATTGCTACTAAAAAATGTGATAAAATAAACATTTGTTTAATTTTGCTTCACATTAAAAATATCTGGTTATATTTTCAAGTAGGGTAAGGCGGGGCAGGTTCGGACACGGTTTTTCAAACATTAATATTTCAAACTTAAGAGAAAATTTTGGATCTAATTCAGGTGCTACGGATACCTTAGTGTATTTCCAGTATTTTGGCATTATCTCAAGCAAAAGAATGCAGTGATTTCCGTTCATTTACAGTTTTCCGAAAAGGATGCATTGTAGTAGTGGGGTACATTCGGACAAGTCTAACAAAATTCAGAACTTATTTATTTTTAAGAGGAATAAAAGACTGTATATTAGAAAAAGTTTATTGAGTCTTATAACCATCAAAATTGACATTAGATTTAAAGAGCGAACACATCCTGGAAGTTCCTGGTGCCTCCTTGGGATTAGGTATTTTCGAAACTACACTCACCAGCACGAAAAACGGGCACCTAGATAATTTTTTATAAAATGCATTATTTTTTTTAAAATTTGTTTTTAATTCGGTTTTAATCATTTGGCCAACAGAGATCACGATTTAGTAGAATACCCTGAAGATTTTTTAACATGAAATACCTTCCCAAATTGAATATATTCCAGATATTGTACGATAATCTTAATAATGCAAAAGTTATCATTTTGCCCTTACTTCAGTGTTCCAAGTAGGCTATGCTTTTTCAGTGATTTTCACGATGACATTAAAGGTTAAGTTAAGTGTTTATTATGTTCTATGGTTTAGTACTTAGTGCGAATTTTAAGATGTCTTTAAGCGCAGAAACTGTTGCATCTATTGTTGCTCTTATTCATCGAGATGACCGTTTTATATTATCTTCAGCACAATACGAGGTATTATTTAAACAGACAAAACATTTCTTGAAGAAAGCACATTTTAAGATCAAGTACCAATCCATGCCTATCGTTGACAAAAATTACAATACAATAAATATAAAATTAAGGCATTTGAGTCAAAAATTATGGGGTGCCCGTTTATCGTGTCGGTGAGTGTATATCTTTTCTATAAACAGTCAAAATATCTTGCAAGTCCGGAAAGCGGAAACCGCTTTTATACTTTCTCAAAAAATTTAAGACGAAAGATTTATCATTGCAAGATTCCACTCTGCCGATGTAATGAAGTGTTCTCTTGTTGGTGGGATATTTGACAAGCAAATAATCATTACAATGGATTACGTCATTATCCAATTAGCATAAGAACATCGTCATTGTCTTGAAACTCGTCCAGAGAAGCGGACAGATCGTCAAAAAAATTTGTCTCATGAACAACATTCTGTGGTAAATCCACATCAGAATCTGAGGAGTAATTTTTTATTTTTGTCAACTTTTTTTTGGTGCTTTTCCTTTTCCTTTCAACTTTTGTTTTCTCATTGTGTCCAATTCTTGAATTCTTTCCTTCTTCGGTGTGCTTGTTTGTATAAATTCTGGATTTACCTAGTCGAGACTTTCCATTTGTTTTTCTGGGGCTGCCTTTGGTAATGGTCGATGGATAATATTTTAATTTTCTGTTTTGTAACGCGATTTAATATGTCATTTAACATAGTTCTTATCATCATGGTCACTTCGTCAATTTCAGAATCGGCCACATTGCTAGTGCTCATGCTGATGGACGGAGTAAAAGAGTTATTCGATGTAATAGAAGTTGATGGCAGTTCACACTCTTTTAATATTATTTCAGGATCTGCCCGATCTGTGGCGAACGACCCCATGAAATCGTCATCATTAAACATAATGGAATTAATAGACACAAGCCAGTACTGGAGTAGCTGCTTATAATGTTTTTAGGTGTAAAACTTTGCAAATAAGGGTCTGCAGTGAGTTTAGCGATGTCATAAATTCCAATTGGTTTACCAGGATTTGAAATGATAAAGTCGTTAAAGGCAGCCTTACATATGTTCTTAAATGGCCCGTAAATGCCCCTGTCAAGGGGTTGCATCACCCATACAAATTAAAAATGGTGCATCAACTTTCAGATGACGACCCTGACCGAAGGCTGGAATTCTGTGAAAATATGTCCACTAAAATTCTCCAGCCAGACTATGTAAGGCCAATTTGTTTTAGTGACGAAAGTGATTTCTTCCTTAATGGAAATGTTAATACTCAAAATGTGAGGTATTGGAGTGACATAAATCCTCACATGTTTCGTGAAAAACATACACAGTTCCCATTAAAAGTAAATGTCTGGGCAGGTATTTTGGGAAACCACATAGTCGGGCCTCTTTTTTTGAACTCTAATTTAACCGGTGAGGTATATCTCGAGATGTTAGAAAACGCAATTGAAGCATTAATTCTTCAAATTCTGGAAGATAATCCAGATGAATATGGTAACTTGGAAATAACGTTCCAACAAGATGGTGCTCCTGCACGCTATTACTTTGCAGTAAGACCTTATTTAGATGAGGAATATCCTGGTAGATGAATTGGACGACGCGGTCCAATATGCCAGTTTGGTCACCGGACCTAACAGCTCTAGATTTTTTTCTGTGGGGATATCTTAAATCTAAAGTTTACGCTACAGCTCCTGATAGTATTGACGTTTTAAAACAGTGAATTGTTGAAGAATGTAGGGCAATTTTCCCTGACACATTTAATCGAGTCCGACAAGAATTTAATAATAGGATGTTTTACTGCCAGGAAGTAGATGGAGCACATTTTGAACAATTATTATAAGAACTTGTTCTTAAATATGTATTAATTAAAAGCGAAACTCAAATTTTAATGTTTATTTATTTTAACCATCAAAAACATCGTAAATCCAAAAAAAATAGTATTACTGAATAGGTATTCTAAATACCTTTCAAACGAGGTGTAACTTGCCATAAGGTCCCATTTAATATTATTGATTTCAGTTGTCTGGTGACGTCACCGATGCCTATTACGTCACCTATTACCAATAGTAGAGAAGCTTACAATAGTTCATTTTCACCCTCCAAATTTCATCAGTCTAAGTATCACCGTTCAAAAGAAAAGAGGGGGGGGAGGGGACTTTTGAGAAGCACTGTATATTTAATTCCAAAATATAAATATAAATTTCCGAGAATCGAAACTGAACGTGATCGTTGCCACCCGAAAGGCGATTTTAATTTATGGTTTCACTTATAAGTGTTCAAAGCTGTCCATTAGTGGTTTTGGCTGGTTATCTCAAGAATTCATATTTACAGAATTATTAATAGAAATTAACCAAAAAATACGGTACACTTCTCTAGATAAAAACATTTGTGTGGTCAGTCGTGGAATGTACCACAAGAACGTAGGTATAAATAAGTTCAGTGGCCACTAAATAAATTTACAGAGAGGGTCTTATAATATATTATTCTGTTGAAATTTTTAAATTTGTACGAGGTCTTCTTAAAAATAGAGGTTTTATGGAGCTCCGTCATTTTGGAACCCGACTAATATTATGGTCAATAAAAGGAATTTCGAACTGTGATATCTTCAAGCCTTTATTTAAAACCTTTAAATATTAATATTATCATTATACAAGAGTTATCTTTACAAATTGGTACATATTCCGAATATAAGTTTGTTGACATAAACATTATTTTCATAATACAAATAAATATATCTTTGTTAAAGAATGGTCATATTTTATTTAAAAATGTTTTCATTTTTTGTTTAGATGCTATTGAATACTAACTTATACCCGACATTGGGGTCTATTCTGTAACAATTCCTTTATATTTAACGGCCTTTAAAAATATTGGCGGCCTTTAAAAGTATATTTGTATTCGTTAATTTACTTCTATCATTATTTAAACAGATTTCTTTAAGATAATCCTCTAATGTATTTTAAAGATCCGTTTAAATAGTGACCGAATTAAAGAAGAAAATATTTTTGAAGGCCGTTAAATATAAAGGAATTGTTACAGAATAGACCCCATTGGGGTCTATTCTCTAACAATTCCTTTATATTTAACGGCCTTTAAAAATATTGGCGGCCTATAAAAATATGTTCGTATTCGTTAATTTACTTCTGTCATTATTTAAACAGATTTCTTTAAGATAGTCTTTTAATGTATTTTAAAGATCCGTTTAAATAATGACAGAAGTAAAGAAGAAAATAATAAAAAAAATAAAAATAATAATATGCTGAAACATCCAAAGTACCTTTTCATTTAACTAACTCACTCATGGATATCCCAAGTTTGAATATTATAAATCCGCATGAATATAAAAAACAGGTATAGAAAATATTTTTTAAAAACCTAGTTTATTTAAAAATGTAAAATGTCAAGAGACCGTTTATTGTCCGTTTACATTGGCCTCCTGTATTTATTGCTTTGACTTTTTGTATCGACTAAATAGCTGGTGCAGGAGTAAATGTATTGCTAAACTATGAACGCTTTTCTACTTTCAGACAATCAATTATTGTAAAATACGTATTATTTTGTGCTATTGCGAAATATTTTTCGGTTCCTTTGTCCCAACTTCGCGCATTAGAGTTTAGAATATGTATCCCTCGTATCTACATGCAATTGTTAAAATTATGAATGAATACTGATTTTGTTTAGTCTCGGAATTCATTTTGTAGTATTTAGGCTCCATCCTTAGGTTGTAATTTGTATACCTACTAAACTACCGTTGCTCCGAAAGTCTTTCAGTTTGTAATGTAAATTTTCCTCGCAGAAGTTTTAATCTGTGTTAAGTTGGAGTTTGAAGTACTTCTTAACAGCAATGTAAAAAAATATTTCCAGGTCAAGATAGGTTGAACTTTGGGAAGGAAACCTACTCTTGCTCGTCTACAAGAAGAAGACATAACTAACCATGTACGAATGTTAGCACAAATGTTTTATGGTACCACCATAACAGAACTCAGATGTCTACTTTAGAGATTGGCGGAAAAGAATCATATTTTATTAAAACTACAAAAATGGCAAGAGAAGATTTGGTCTTCGCCACCGAATAGTGCAAGCATGTGGAGATATAACCCCTAAAATGCTCAGAAATGTTCAGGAACATGTTGATCAAAGACGTTATTGCTGCATGGAAGTAAATGGGTCGTAATTTAAAAACTTGATTAATTAAAACTTGTTTGGAAACTGTTTTCTTCGATTTGTTTCACCGACACTCCCAACAGATGTATTACATTAATTTTAACACAGAACAAAAAATCTGAAATACACTGGCTAGCAAAAAATTGAGGTCACCCTAAAATTTTTATGTTATTTGAAATTTTACGTTTTCAGATCGTATTCGCAAACTGTACATCATTGCATGTGCTTTTGTAAGCTGAATGTGATACTCTATACTAAACAGAAATGCATTGTTTTCCTAGATTTCATGATTTATTCTGAAAAAGCAACAAATTAACATTTTGGGCGAAATTCAACATTTTGTTGTTAGGGAAAATATGGAACGAACAAAATGAAAAAACTTGACACTAATAACGTGTATTCCCTCCTCTTGCATTGATGAATGCTTGAAGTCGGCGCGGCATACTTTGAATTAAGTTGCGGATCACATTCTGGTCGATGTTATTCCATTCCTGCAACAGCAATCTTCTTAGCTCCTGGGCAGTTCTTGGTGCTGGTGTGTGTCTGCGGATCCGTCGTCCCAACTCGTCCCAGACATGTTCTATGGGATTCATGTCTGGGCTGTGGGCTGGCCAGTCAAACCGCCTAATTTCTACCTCATCCAGATACTCCCTGACAATTCTGGCTGTATGTGGTCTTGCATTATCTTGCATAAAAATGCCACGTTCACCCATAGTCACCATGAAAGGCATAACATGGTCTTCTAGCACATCCGTAATGTACCTGTGAGAGGTTAGGGAGCCATTTTCGATGAAGACCAACTCTGTACGAGCTTGTGCAGTGATTCCCGCCCAAACCATAACTAACCCTCCGCCAAATGGAAGACGCTAGTCAATGCAAATTTTAGCATATCTTTTCCCAGGTCTTCTCCACACTCGTCGACGTCCATCTGACCCATTGAAACAAAAACGCGACTCATCTGAGAACAAGACCCAACTCCAGTCATCATCATTCCAACGAACGTGATCTCTGGCAAATGTCAATCTTGCAGTCCGATGCTGGCGTTGCAACGGGGGACCTGTAGCCATTCTTCTGCATGACAGTCCAGCAGCATGAAGTCTTCTTCTAACGGTCCATTCACTAACGTTGACATTTCTCACTTCTTCCAACTGATTTCGCAGTGAAACCGCAGTAGCTGTCCTATTCCGCAAACTTGTGGACACCAAAAAACGGCCATCTCGTTGAGTGGTAACTCTTTTTCGCCCAGACCCTGGTCTTCTAGTGATCAGGCCAGTCTCTAGAAAGCGCTGGTACACCATTTGCACACCACAAAGACTAGCACCAACAATTCTTGCAGTTTCACGTTGCCCCCGACCATCTTGTAACAGCGCAACAGTTCTTGCCACAATAATCGGATCTAAAGACATTATGGACCTGTTAAATCACTACACTTTGCAATCGTTAGGTTTTACACAAAGAATCAACAGTAAACTGGAAAACAGGCAAGAGAAATGTGAATGTTCAATTAGTGTAAAGACACATTTTTCATAAAAGTCGTATTCTAATAAATCGAATGACAGCTGTCAAGTCTCGGACAACAATTGCTTCAACGCCTACTAATACTATTATGTCCTTATCAATATTGACGCTAAAATTATTCGCAATTTCTGAAGTGACCTCAACTTTTTGCTCGCCAGTGTAGAATTGAAATACCTCAAGCAATGAAAATGTGTAGTTGTTTTTTTTTTGAAAAAACTTTATTGAAAATACATTACATTTAAAGAAATTTGGCTTTCATAATGAATTTATGTGAATATTTGCGCAGCGGTAACCCCTCTTGACGTGCCACTGGCTCAAATGGTGACATAGAGACTAACACGATTATGTTGATGCATTTCGTCGCGTGTCCGAGCCGTTAGTAATTTTAAATGGCAATGGCATTTTAAGAACCTTTATCAGAACACACGGCAATAATCGTATTTACCTAGTATAGTAAATGATTTGAAGCACCATTGATGGTTACAAACATAATAATTGATTACATTTAAAGGCTTTAACGCATAAACGTACTCCTTATTAACATACCTTCCACTACTTTATTTAGCATTATTACTATAAGAGCACTTAGAAGGCAGGATAAGTGGAGGAGGGTGGGGCAAAAAGAATGTGAGTTTTTATTGTATTTTTGTAGGTACACATCATATGATTCTTATTTACATATATTTTATTATACTATTCAAAAAGTCTTTCTGTATATTTTCTTATTATAGAATAATATACCAGCTCAATTTTGACGATCATTTTTGTTAGTACTTTATAGTACTGAATAATATATTTGTTATTCTTGCCTCACTCGTAAAACATAAATAAATAGTAAAAAAAATATAAGGCACAGCATTACCGTTTATTATTTTTTTACATTGGTATTGTCAAGAAGGATAATATATTATGGACTACTTTTTTTATGAAATAAAAAACTATTAAAAACAATGAAACTTTATTTAAGACAGATAAATATACAAATAGGATCTTACCAAAACATACTCTTTGGTTAGCACATCACGACGCCCACTTTCTGTATAAAGGTATAGACACCTTACCTATAGTTAGAATCGCAATCGACACTGAGTAATGAATCAAAATTTTATGGGAGTTTTACAGCACAGGTGGCTCAAACAAAATCTGTGATTTTAAAAAACCGGCAGTTAAAAGGTTTGGTTTTTTTAAGAATTTTACCTGTACCGCCCGGTCTGGTGGAACATGAACAATAGGCTACCCTTATTTTAATCCCTTTTAAGACTTTGATGAGCGCACGGTTGTGTAAATTAGGGGGTATTTGTATTATTATTTTCTTTGTCACTATTTTAAACTTAAGTAATTGTAATTTAGCCACCGGAGTGCTATGATTATAAAATTTAGATATAAATGGATATGCTTACAAACTCTCGAAGATCAAGAAACGTGAAAGTCTCTGAATCACTATATTCACTTGATGAGTCATTATTTACTGATACTATTAAAGGAGGGATTGTAGTATCGACATCCAAGATTTTGTCCTGATTCCACATTTCTTCTTCTTTTTTTAACACATGCTCGATTGCCTTTTGCCAATTTTCCTTCGTATCAAGTGATATGGAGGTTTCCAACAATGCTTCTACATCTTTTAACTTAAATGTCTACGTACAAATCCTTTAACTTGTGCCCATATCAGTTCAATAGGATTTAGTTTGCAGTGATAGGGAGCAAGATGCACAACATTAGTACCATGTGTTTGTGCAAGTTCATCCACTACAATAGTTCTATTTTTATTGATTTTTCTGGAAAGTTAATGTTTCTGTCTGTTAGCCACTTATCATCTTTCTTTCATTTGGCACACGTTCATTTAGACGGGAATGGTAACTAGCGTTATTCATTACTATAGAGCATTCAGTATAAAAACCGATACACGTCATCAATCAGTGGCGAAGTCATAGCCTTGCAGTGTTGCCCAATCTTCAAAATAGTCTAAGAATATAGGAATTTTTAAAACTATGAGGTTATGTTTTTTTGGCTACGTTATTAGGAACAATTAATTTTAAATGTATAATGAATTCCATATAAAAGCCAATGAAGGTCATTGATAATGTTTGAATTGAAGTTTTAGAAAAACACTGAATTTAATAGTAATAAATTTTGCACAAGAGGTTTAAAATGACAAAAAAAGGTTAGGTTAAGGATGAAAAAATAAACAAATTTTATTTAGGTTTGATTTAATTTACAATAAAAAATAATAATGTTCAGTTAGTTTATAAACATCCATATTTAAAAGAAGTAACAATAATTACAACAGTTAGGTAATAAAATTAACAACTCATGACATTTTAAAACTTAAATAATATTTAAGCTAAAATCAGTCAGGATAATTAGAACTAAAATCAGAATCATCTCTATTTGGTGTTATAATAATGGGAGCAATTTCCAATCGGTCCAGTATATGCTCTCTTTCACATCATTTAAAAATTTCTTTTTCAATGTGTCTTCAACTGTTTTCCCACATTTGTGGGGTAATGTTTCGGAGTGCTTCAGATCAGATGTCTATACAATCTCTTTGTGTCTCCATCCCGACCAATGTGCCTGTTATAATATTGTTTTGAAATACCCCAAATCAGTTCTATTGGATTAAAAATACAATGGTAAGGAGGAGGACGTAACACCTTATGTCCATACTGTTCAGCCAGCATATCGGCTACATATATTTTTGGTGGTTTATTACTAAAAAATAAAATCATTTAAAAATACAGAAAAAGTAGATTTCCATTACTCACCATCTAACAAGGTTCAAAAATTCAGCCTTAAACATGGTGACTGAATAAGGTATGTTCTGATTCGTCAACCACTATTGAATTTGAACCTTAGTCGAATTACTATTCGGTGTTTTGTGTTCCAATGTGCTATGGTATGAAGCATTGTCCATTACAATTAAAGATGGTTCATGCAGTCTTCGAAGCAATTGTTCTTCGAACCATTTTAAAAAATTTTCATTATTCATCTCACCGTGATAATCATAATCATTGCCTTTTGAAGCAAATATGGCCTCGGCACCATCAATAAATCCATTTTCGTTTCCAGCATGAAGAATTATATCTATAAAAAATATCAATATACAGTTAACATGTACATATTCATTAGTTTTTTTTATTAACCTTTTACCATCAACTTTTGTACTTTTTAAACTTCTTTTATTACTGTCTTGCCAATAACGGTTTATGGTGCCATTTTGGAAAATCCAAGTCTCATCAATAAAAACAAACTTGTACAAATTTGCTTCCTTTTCTTTGGTATATTTTCTTAAAAATTCTGCCCGTTTCACGGCAATATCTGGAAGTTCCATAAGACCTCGCCTTGGTTCATCTTTCTACCATTTGAAACCTATTTCTAATAAAAAGGTATGCAATGATGTGCGACATCCATTGAACAACTCTTCATTAAGTTTCACCAACAAAGAATCTAAACTTACATGCTCCTCTGAAATCATACATTAATTTGTAATTGTTTAATAATAATTTATATACATACACATTTACTAGACTCGTACATGCTATAAATAACATCTCGAATAGCACTGGTATTCAGAATTCTTGTGTTGGTAACTTTCTTTTTCCTAGGACGCTTTTTTGGTGGTGACTTTAGAACTTCACTGTTTTTTACAGCTTGTGAAATAGAACTAACAGTAGAAAAATTAAGATTAAGTGCTTCTGCGACACGCTGAAACAAAATAATTATATTAATTTGACAATGATACATTATTAATCAACTCACTTCTCTTACAGCTGTTAAAGGTAACAAAGGCCCATTATTATCACGTTCTTTCTCAAAATAATTTATTAGAGAAACCACTAGTTCCTTGCAGCGACTATTTAATTGTTTTGGCATTTTTCAATGAAAAATACACAATAAACGAACAACTTTTATTATAAAATTCACTAGAAAGTATTCTGTTAATAATCTGCCTACAGTACATTTACTACTGTGATATGATAAAAAATACATTTTTAATATGCAATTTTATAAAAATGAACTCCATGCGTCTAAATTTATTCATTTATTTGCAAAATAAAATTTAATTATTTTTATTAGTGTGTGTGGTACCAGTGACTGTCACTGACGTCATCTCTGACGTGCATCGGTTTTTATATTGAATGCTCTATATAATTGACCCCTTTGCTTTTATCATCTGCTGAAAATATTTTTCAAAAACATCATTGTTCATATCTTCATGGTCAGTCATTGATTGGACTGAATATTCAGTCCAATAAGCTCTCGACCGAAGTCCTTTCCATTTTTAGAATATTATCTTTCAAATTCAACAATGTTATGTTTTGTTCCAACACGGATTTTAATAATAGATTTATAAATTGTTTTTGTTTATTTGAATGTTAAAAGTTCTTAAAACTAACTTTAACATATATTTCCCATGCTGGCGCTTAGTGTTCAAATAATGAGACGATTAAACGAAAAAGGCTTACGAGAGCCAGTTGCCCTCTTTTGGTACACATTTGTGCAAGGCAACTTTACAAATGTTTCCTTTTTTCTCTTGTAGAAGATGGACACACCAGCAGTGGAGCGCACAATGACGGTATTTTAAAAAGCCACGTCACATATTTGATTAGATAATTACCTTGATATAAGTGGCTTCAAGACTTAAGTCGTTAAGCATTCAGGTTTGGATTTCCTAACCCAGATTCAATTACAGATAAAAAACATTCTTTCTTATTTTGGAAAAAAATATGAAAAATATAATTAATGCAATCTTTCTGCTAAATTTTGTAGTATTTTCAGAAAAAAATAGTAGTAGTTGGTAACTGAACTTCACGAAATCCAAAGTTGAGCACTTAACGTCCTGAGCAATGAAGGATTATGTCAATGTTAATTATCTAATTAAATATGTAACATTCGTATTTTCTATAATTTATTTTTTAAGACGCCTCCGTTGAGCGCTTCATCACTGTAGGGCATGCAGCAAAGTATTTACATGTACAAAAAAAAAATTAAAAATTTTTAATTTTGCCGTTCGAAAATAATACTCCTAAATGTGCTACTGATTCCGCCACCATAAATTGGTACTCGATTTCAAATGGTATTAAAAGTTGAAAACTGAAAATTAGTGGCTTACATGTTTTTATTACTTAGTATAATTTCACTAAACGTGTTTGGTATTATGTTATAAGTTTACTTAACAGCAAAAAAATCTGTTAGTTAAATTTTGTCAGTGCCGATTTTAGTAAAATTATATTGAATAATAATATTACAACTACCTATATATTTACCCATTATTAATTTTTTAATTTTCAACTTAACATCCTGTATTTCAGAATATTTTATCCAAGCATTTTTTATTTTAGTCTATTCGTCTCATTTTGAACAATAATCTTCCATTGTTCATGTCCTTTTCTTAATTTGATACCATTACATAAAAGTGAATAAAAATTAACAGCGTAAAACTCAAGTTTTAATTAACCATCAGCGATCAATCCAAAATCCAACATCCAACCACAATATAGAAAAAAATGTTCCCTATTATAGTAAAAATTTCACCCAATCTCAACTCATTCAATCTTTTTCAAACAAAAACTGGTTTATTTTATTATATTGATTATGGCATTTTATGTGACCTTCAAATACCCTTTTGTAATAATTTGCAATAGTAAATTGTAACTATAAAAATACATTACCGAAGACAAGTAGAAATGAAAAAGAAGATTTTAAATTATAATTCATACTCAAGCACAGACATGACCTAAAGACCTGACTTGGATATAAGTATAGTTTCGCCATCTACATTCTATGTCCATCGTCCTCCAATGATATGTCCATACAACGGTATAGTGATTGTAGAAAAAAATTAGTTTTTTTTCGAACGTCACAAAGGTAACGACAACTTATATGACTTGACAAATAATGCAGAAATCAATTTTTTTGCTATTCATATAAATCAGTCACTTTATATGCCTGAGCATATCTATTTTTATTTATATTGATTATTCTTCACAAATTTAGCAGATAGCAGCTTACTTAACCATAAATAGGAACACCAATTTTTTACAAACGGCATCATAGGTAATTGATGGCAAATGATTATGGCATTAGAATAATTAAAAATAATATTCCAAACTACACATTTCAACCTAATTATAACAAAAAAAAATAATTATAGAATATTAAATACCACTATAGAAAAAAGCTCTTTCTCATATAAGTAATTGGTTTAATTAACATAATTAAGTAAAAATAGATAAATGATAATCAATTAACTACTATTATTAATTACCGGTTTTCTGAAAACATATATATCTACATAAGTTTCATGATGAATACGTAAAATATTCATTTATATTTGTTTATAACAGAATACATTAACTATCAATAAAACCAACAGAGACGGACTTATACATTTTTAGGCATCATAATTCAAACTTATAATCAATATATGTCATATTTAGGGTTTTTACCAATACCAATTATTATGAAAACAAGGTTGAAACTATTTTTAAAAAGAGGAAGACGTAAAAAAAACAAGTAAATCTCAAAATCACGTGTGTCACAAAATAAAACATTCCTTCGCCAACACTTCTTTGGTCAATATCGCAACAGGCATTGAATTATATCCAAAGAAAAACAGCAGAGATGGACAATTATCATCAACATTCTAACTTTGATTTTATTGTTATTCTTTGAGTGTAATTCAATACCTGTTGTGGTGTTACACAAAGGAGTAGTTGTTTTTCGGTGGGAAACAGGTCATTTTATTATTTTGTAACACATAGCTAAACTAAACTATAATTACCTATAGTTGTTACGGGCTCAATACTTTTATGCAACAGAGATTTTTAAAATTAAAATAAACTAAAGAAAAAAATAAATAAATACAGTTTAAAATAATGCTAATACATATTTAATAATTATTTATTTTAGATCAAGGAAGTATGCTTTCTCTCTCACTTCCTGGTTCTGTCTCTTTTTGTGTGCTGATATTGGGCCATGTAAACTCATTAAAAGAATCGAAATTTATTTCGGATTTAATAAGCCTAAGACAAAAGAAATTCCATCAAAGATATTGTATAACGAAAAGTTAATTAAATCTGATTATACACATTAGTGGATTTGCATACATATCTTTATAAGGCCGCTACTTCTTCACGGCAAGCTACCTTGATCTCATCTCATCATAAAAACTTTCAACATATTGGATTCATCATATTTTCAGGCCATCAACTATTGACTATTGACTACCAACTACCACCTAGCTTTTATTCGTTGCTAACTACCAGATAGTGGATTAGTTACCATATCTACAAATACCTATACCTCTCATCTATCGCATATTCTTGAACGAAATATTGGAATAAGAATTATATTTCAGACCATCACTCACCTTCCAGTTCGTAGCTGTTTGATACTGACCCCAACGCCCTTCTACAGATAAAATCAGGTTCAGGTTGGAGCTTTTGAATCACTAAAGTTGTTTGAACTGCAAGGAAACAAGTAAGAAATTTCCAGTTATAACTCTCGAGGGTATAACAGGGCGATTCCAATTCAATCTCCTATAATAAAACATATTTTTATATTATATTTTTCCAGATAAACTCTATCATCATCAGTATTAATAATTTTAGATTAAAAAGGTATTTACCTTGCACTGTAAATCGCATAGTACTACGTGGGTTCATTTACGCTTTTGTTAAAATCATATACTGTCAATTTTAATCGGACATTTAATCTGTTGCACATAAAGAACTCTTCAAGATATTCTGTTTCTTTAAATAAGACCCCAGACCACTCTCCAGTTCAGCAGCAATAAAATTTTACTAAACTGAGTTTTAGCCGAGAGCAAACTACAATAGTATTTTACGTTACAAGTCCGACTCGTTTATATTCCGTAAAACAACTCGTACTGTAATAACACCTAACGGACGTGTATCGTATGATATTTTATTTCATCCTGTCTTTATAATACTCTATAAAAAAATAAATATGTTGATTAAAACTAAAAAAGAAAATAGTTGGCAATTTCACATCATTACTTTGCAATTGCAATTGAGCAATTGTTTCCATAGTTACCTATTATTGCCATTTGCTGGTCACTATAACAAATAGACAAGATCGCAATATTTGTGTTTCAAATTGATATTTTAAATAAGGCTGCAGAAGCAACAAATAAATTAATTCCATCAAAATCTTCACCAAGATATAACAAAGAATATAAATTGTTTTGTGAATGGAAACAATTTCATAAAAAGACTACCATACAGGAAGATGTTCTTTTGGCTTATTTTCTAGATGAAGTATGATCTGCATGATTTTTTTAAAATAATTTTTATTGGATCAATATGTATTAATTTTATTTTATAGTCAAAGAGAATAAATAGCAATTCCTTGTGGGCAAAATATTCTATGCTAAAGGCAATGTTACTAGTTAAAGAGAACGTGAACATCAGCAAGTACCCGAAAATCATCGCTTTCTTAAAAAAATGTAGTGTTGGACATCAACCGATGCAGTCAAAGGTATTGACGAGAGATGAAGTAAATTTATTTCTCAATAAAGCATCTGATGAAGTCTATTTGTTGGTCAAAGTTATTGCTATGATTGGAATTGCTGGAGGTTGTCGGCGGGAAGAATTGTATTCTATGACTATCAATGACATTCAAGACACAGAAACTCAATTGGTAATCACGATTTCGCAAACTAAAACTAATGTAAAACGTGTTTTTACTGTAATACATTTTCTGGAAATATACCGGAAATATCTTGCCCTAAGACCTAAAAATTTTGAAGAAAACTTTTTATTTCTTGGGTATCGAAATAGTAAATGCATCCAACAAAGAGTAGGAATTCATACTATAGGTGCAATGCCCAGAAAAATAGCAGAATATTTGAAACTTCCAAATCCCGAAAAGTTTACAGGTCACTGTTTCAGACGGACCTCTGCAACTCTTCTTGCAAATGCAGGTGTAGATTCATCTATCTTAAAACGGCAGAAAAATATGTTGAAGATGCACTTGAAGGAAAAACGAAAATTGCAAGAATGATTCAAGGTGGTGAGAATTTTGTACAAGTATTGCAACAAAATAAGAATACAGAAATAAATACTATTGTTTCTGATGAGAATGTTCCATCCACATCAGGAATCAATATTGTTAATAATACAAATTGTACTATAACGGTGAATTTTAACAAATAAATTGAACTTTGTCATATAAATAAAAAATTAGTGTAAAGATTTTGTTAATTACTTATTTTTAATAATTTATTACTTACTTACTTACTTCTGAATGTTTTCATATTGTAGGTACTTAATTAAAATGGTATTGTGTTTAGTGTTTAGTAATAGATATAATTGCCGACTTGTTAATAAAATAATATAATAAATACTAATTTTGGTTAAGAAAAATATTGAAAAAATTGTTTTTGTTTAATAAAGTTAGTAGAAAGACATTTTTCAACAAGAACTATCTAAATAGTTTCAATATGCTTCAACAGATATGGTCCAAACTGCATAAAAATTACTAATTTTAGTTGAGCAAATTATTTAAAAAAATGCAATTAAAAGCCTCTTTTATAGTTATAAAGCATTCTTTATTTACTAAAGTTAGTAGAAAAACATTTACAACAAGAACTACCTAAATAGTATTAATAGGTATCAACAGATATGAGTTCAAACAAATTAAAATTAATAAATTTAGTTAAAAAAATATAATTAAAAGCATTTTTTATAGTTACAAAATATTCTTCGTTTACTAAAGTTAGTAGATAAATATATTTTACAACAAGAACTACCTAAATGGTATTAATAGGAATCAACAGATATGAGTCCAAACAAAACAAAAATTACTAATTTTAGTTAAGCAAAATATTTAAAAAAATGTAATTAAAAGCATCTTTTATAGTTACAAAATATTCTTCATTTACTAAAGTTGGTTGAAGAGTATAATTTACTGCAAGAAATGCTACCTATTATAATCTGTGGACAATTTTCTAATAAAATACCTTATCCGAACGCGGTCGCATTTTTATAGTCGGCTATGACTGTTTATATTTTCTTTGAATTATGACAATTATGACAGTTACTTATAAAAATTGTATAGTTATTACCTATTATATTCTTAGTTTTAATGAATACATGGCAAAAGTAGTATACTCAGCTTGTACATTATGTACAGAATTTAAAGATATCGGTAATTGCCATCGTCAGTTAACCTATTTAACTGATTTACTTCGTAATTATGCTTTAGACGCGGATGATAAGATGTTGTTTCGAAAAATAGAAGAAGCTCTTTTGGACCTTTCTGTTAAATTTCGTGTCCTTCCTAATAAGAAGAAAAAACAAATTGTTTCAAAATATTATATATATATTATATGAAACATAAGCATTTTCTAGACAACGAATTCAATCCTATATATTCACCATTAAGAAGAGAAGACGTTCTAAAAGAATTTGAAGAACATTTAAAAATTGCAGCAATAAATAATAAATTATTGATGTAGTTAATTTAAAAATATATTTTTGATGTTTAATATATTTGCTAATTATGTATATCTGAATATTTTATTTCTTATATTTTTATACATATAAGTGACAATTTGTCAAAAATCGAAAGTAATAAGTCAATCGTTTCTAAAATCAAAACAAGGTTGCTAGGCAACACATTACAGTATCTGATACTGTAATGTTCCATTTACCGGCCGCAAATGTGTACAAGGTAAGTTGATTTACTGAACAGGATGAAATAAAATATTTGAGTTTCAGAACTCTGTCTTTGATTGGCTCATTTAAATATAGTAAAATATGATAAAAGATAGGCCAGTCGTAATATAGTTTTATGATTTACGAACAATAAAATGGTTAAAATGTAAGCGGAAACAAAAAGAAAATTATGCTTATTAACTAGGAATAAATCTTAACAATAAACTTGATTGAAATACTTTTTATCGTCACAAAATGTCCAAAACATTAAAACAGAAATTACATTTTGTATAGTCGAACACCATCAGTTAACGGTTACCTTCATTACCCCTAATTCGACACTTCCTTATTCTCTCTCGGCTGAAACTTAGTTAAAACGATTCGAACATGTAGATGCAATTTAACATTTAACTCTCAGTTCCTCACCATTTTTTTCCGATTCCCTGAGAAACTAAAAAAACCGCTTCCCACCATCTCAATTAATAACGCATTAAAAGGAGAGGCAAAACAAGGCAGCGTCTCATTAGAAAAGATTACTGCTATATTAGAATTTTCTAATGATAATAACCAGTTCACGATTGGCGCATGATCAACTGGAATTATGAAAGCACACTATCGTTTTGCATGTTTCAATTTAAAGTTATTGATCAGAAATTCGCTCTCAGCGTTTGTTCGACTGTTTATCGCTAAAATAATTAGTAATATTTTGTAAGAAATGTGACTTGAGGCAGGTTCTATCTATTGACGGTTCACTGGGATTTTACTTAGTTAGGTTTTCTGGTCATGATCTTCTTAGACGTCTTTTTACTTTTATTGGTTGAAAAAAACTCGTTTATTGCTTTGTTGACTTGTTGAGTGCTGCGATTTCTATGTATGTTATACATCCTCATTTGTAAACGTAATTAATCACTGCCCTACACAAATTATGCTGACGACTTTTAATTATTATATACTACTCATTTAAGAGGAAAATTTACATTACAAATTGAAAGACCTGCGGGGCAACGGTAGTTTAGTAGGTATAAAAATTACAACTCAAGGGTGGAGCCTAATACTACAAAATTAGAAAAGGTAAATCAAACGAGGGTGGTCCTTAGGATCTCACAAGAGTATTTTTATTACGACCGGTTTCGAGGATCAGATCCTCATCATCAGGTAAGGTCTAAAATAGAGAGGAAAAACGAATGAGCTCATAACTAATAAAGTGGGTTTAAACATTTTAATATGAAAGTTGTCAAATATCAAGAACTCACCCGTAATTACTCATCTATTTAAGACTAAGTTAAGAGAATTATCCCAGGGTCGGTGTAAAAACAAGTATGCGAGTATTTTTTAAAATACATAAAAAACAATAGTTGCAACAAAAAGTTGATGTCAAAATACATAAACAAAAGTAGGTCTAAAACTATTAATTAAAATTATTAAAATATTTCACGAACGGACGAACAATTAAGACAAACAAATTTAAAAACTTTTTAAACCCTACAAGCACTAAAATGGGTTCTTGGACAAGTGTTTATAATTCTACAGGAATTAAATTTTATTTAGATTAAATATACTGATTAACGCCCTCTAGGTATAAATAGACGAATTAACCATTCTAATATTTAAGATAACAGTTTAGAGGTTGTCAAATTTAAATATTTTGACCATCGGCTAATAGATGGCGTTGGCGAAAAAATAAATGTTTCTTAATAATAATATAGGTTTATAAAATGAATTGTTTGAATTTGTACGTAATAATAAACAAAATGAAATAAATAAATTATTAATGTTAAAAGTAGAATCTAGCATTAGCGTTGGAAAATAATTTTAGATGTACTAATATTCAAATTAAGAAGTTGGTAACAATCAACGGAAAAAGGAAATGGTGTTAAAATGAAAAGAAGAAAAAACTATTGATTTGGTTAGTTGTTTTTGAAGTAATGTGCTGAAAAATGAAAATGGAAATGGAGACAGAATAAAAATATAAGATAAGTAACTAATAATTAAGTCAATAGAATTTCATAGGGAAATTTTAAAGTAAAAGGGGGGGGGGGGGTAATTTAAGGGAAACGTAGATTTTTAAAAAAGAACTGAGAACGTGGGTGTGGATTCGGAAAAAACTTGTGAGTTTAGTGATAATGCATTGGTACTTTTTCTTAATCTAAATATTTCTAGGTTCTCCAAATTATTCAATATCAACTTGTGGCAAATGTGGAGTACCCTAAAGCCATCCCCTGAGTCAAAATCGTGATTGGACTCTACTAGATGGGTGGCAAAATGTGAGAAGCCGGTTGTGGCAGTATTCAAACATCTTAAATGTTGCAACTATTGTTTTTTATGTATTTTAAAAAATACTCGGATACTTGTTTTTACACCGACCCTGGAATAATTCTCTTAACTTAGTCTTAAATAGATGAGTAATTACGGGTGAGTTCTTGATATTTGACAACTTTCATATTAAAATGTTTAAACCCACTTTATTAGTTATGAGCTCATTCGTTTTTCCTCTCTATTTTAGACCTTACCTGATGATGAGGATCTGATCCTCGAAACCGGTCGTAATAAAAATACTCTTGTGAGATCCTAAGGACCACCCTCGTTTGATTTACCTTTTCTGAACTTATAACTCACACATGGCTACCACCTTCAACTTTAACTACAAAATTACTTCCGAGACTAAACAAAATCCGCATTCATTCATACTTTTAACAATTGCCTGTAGATACGAGGGATACGTATTCCAAACTCTAACGCGCTAAGTTGAGACTCATAGGAACCTAAAAATCCTACCACGGCTGCCGACAGACGATCATCAGTTCTTGTTCTTGAGAGAGTCAGAGTTACCTAAATTAGGGGAACTAGAATCGTATTTGTTTTTCTCGGTGCATTGCGAGATATTGTTATAACGCAGTTAAAGTTTTAAGAAAAAAATAACTATTTTAAAATGAAACGTTTGAGGATTTTCTCATGGACCCAATTATTAGATTTTGACTAAAATTAAAAGGGACCATCCCGGAAGTATCGTCTTTCCAGCAAAAAAAAGAATCATTTAAATCGGACATTGTGTTAAAGAATTATCGCTGAACATACATAAAAAAATATATACAGACGAATTGAGAACCTCCTCCTTCTTGAAGTAGGTTAAAAAGGATATAATAATCTATATTAATTGTATTAACTAAAAAACTACTATCTGGAGTTGTATACATTTTCTTAAATTAATCTTATATGTAAAAATGTGGGTTCGGTTCCTAGAAGAGTACCTAGTTCACTGTGCAGCCAAATTTATATTTATAATACAGAATTTTTTAAATAAGTAAAGTTTTAGGTTTAATTAAACACCAAATTTTATCAGGAATAACATTTTCTGAAAAAAGTAACATAAAAAGCAGACTTTTTGCGAGCCACTATATATATTTTAGAGGACAATCCATATTATTTTAGAAAAATAAATAAAATTTTTGTATAATCACATAAATGTGATTTATCTTTAAGAATATTGTATATATTTGTCAAAGTTTACTATTTTTTTTAAAAAAAGAAAAATTCTTCAAAATTTTTCTTAAATTTTTTAACACGATACAAAATACCTTAATTTGTTTATAGTTATCGATTTTAAACAAGACGGAGAGAAACAGTGAAATTAGTAAAGAATTTTAACTTGATTAAAGAGCGTTCTTTCTCTTTCCATTTCCTATAAAAACTAATAGACATTTCTGAAATCGGTATTCGGTGACTTTTCTTCTGATATGATTTACAGAAAAAACAAAAACTGACTTATTATTTTTGTGTAATAAAAATATGTTGTTATTTTCACAATTTTCGACTACTCTTTGTTTCCAAAAAAGAAATACGATGTTCTTCTGTAGATATCAATACATTCTTTAATTGGCTTTTTATTATTTTTTTTTTAATATTCTTTAGTATTTTTATAATTTGGGAAACAGTATACTTAGCATTGAAAATTCTATACCTGAAAAATTGTGAGTACGCTCTTAATTAATTGTCTGTTTTTTTTATCTCACAATGTTTCGGGTAAACGAAGTTACAAGGAAAAAGTTAGTGTTGAATATCATTCAGACAAAAAACAATAACATGTTTAAATGAATATATTAAGTAAATTATGAGTATTCTTAAACAGAGATATATTTATTTGTATTATGGAAATAATATTTATGTCAATAAACTTTTTTTCGATATTTCTATCAATTTGTAAAGATTACTCTTGTATAATCATAAGGACTTGCAGATATCACAGTTCGAAATTCTTTTTATTGAACATATTACTTTTTTTGGAATGAAAGCATTAGTTCCTGTTTTTCACTTAAGCTCCATAAATCAATTCATATTTTAATCTGAACGCAACTTAAACGCAGTAAAGTTGCTACAACTAAACAATATAGTGAACGTTTCGAAAATTTCTAAGTTAAAATGAAAATTTATATTTAAAATTAAATAAGTTAACTAAAATTTTTGACCGTTGAAGTTAATAAAGTTATAAATAATGTCGCTACAAAGATTCATGTGTGAATTTTCAATTTCTATTGATGATAGTTACTCATCTACATATTACAATATCAATACATGACTTGGCTTTGACACAAAACTTCTAATCCGAATCAAAATCTTGAAACTATTATTTGGGGACTTAAAAGCGTGGTCCACTAGTTGGTGTAGCCTTTTAAAACATTTGGTATAATAATAATTATATATCATCAATTACCACTGCCACTGGTAAAATCCTAAATTTAAAATAGTGTACTATAATAATAAGACATTAATTATATCTTAAATGGATCGCCTACTACCATGTTTTAGAAATAAATAAAATGTAATTCTTAAACTAATAAAAATATTCAAAATAATTTAAGATTCCTTGCGTTATGTTAATAAACATTGAACAAAATTTCTTACGAATTATTTAGTATTCTGTCTCGTACTTCCTCCATGTCTCTATTAGTTTCGCTGTCAACAAGTTCCGGCAAGGCATATTGCATATAAGAATTTTCAATTTTATTTTGTATCTTTTCTTCCCAAAAGCTGTCATTATGAGATATTTTCTCCATTTTTATTCTTCCAGAAGTCCAAAGGCACAAAATGCAAAAATTCATTTGTGTTATGTGCAGCTAACCCTGAATTTGAAAATACCAATAGTGGTTTTCCTTAATGGTATTGTCCTTTTCCCAAAAAGTTATTTCTCTACTGTATATTTCTTCTTTTACAGTTAACACTTCAGCTCCATATGGACATTTTAACTCTATCATAGAGTATTGTTTTTTTTTAATTCCATCCAGACTGGCAGCAACATAATCAAATTCGAATTTAATAAAATGTCGACATTTAAAAACTTTTACTTGCAAATAAATTTCCATATCTTATTTTGCACTGAATTTATGGTCCCTGCATATCGGGTGGCTTTACAAATACATAAAATATTTTAGGAAATTTTTTAAATTTCTCCAAATTTTAAAGCAGTGACTTGTCTTTTATTGTGCCACAATGCACAATCAGCTTGTCAAAATCGTTTTTTTTTTTCATTTATAGAAATTGGCTAACTTTTTAGAAAATTTTCTCTTGCAACGCGCCTCAAAGGGTGCGACAGATCAAAGCCATGCGCGAAAGCAAGAAAAAATATTTACATTACTTTAACTGATTGAAGAGATATTAACATGCTGGAATTAATAATTATTGTTAACTAGAAGAGGTATTCATTAAACAAAAACATATTTATAATTTACATCTCAGTGTATACCTTCCAATTTCGGATATATATTTTTTTAATAAATTATTACTGTATGTAAACAATAACAACATGAATTCAAATCACTTACGTATTGTTTATCACTAAATAGTAGAAAAAGATATATATTTTGTTGGTGTCACCATCTAGACGAAAAAGCTTTTAACGTATTTCTATTTTTATAGAAATAAAAATAAATGCTCCTGTAGACAAAAATTAAATATATTGTTCTCTTCTAGCATTTTTTAACATTTCTATTTCTTTTCGTTTTTTTCTTAGATTTTTTCAAAAGAGACTGATTCATATTTTTAAAGTGACTCCAGAGAGGTATGGGCTAAGCCTTTACCTGTACTTACATAAAATTTATTTTAGTAAAATTAAAAAATAATCCGTAAAATTGGTGTAGGTACTATGAAATCCTTGCGTATAATATATATACCAATCTTAGTATTAAAGAAATAAATTACGTAAAAAAATAGGGTGTACAAATACGTAAAATTTATTCATCCCTCGTAAAACATAAGTAAAATATATTATAAATTGTTTTCATTCACAAATATTAATTTCTTAAAAATCTAACAGAGGCGCCACTTTCCAGACGAAAAATCTTGCCATGTAATTGTTTCGTAGTACCCCCACTTTTAAACTTTATTTTTGACTTATCTGAAAGAAAAAAATATGTACTTGTAGGTACAGGTTAAATCTATGCTCCTCTGGAACCACTTTTTCAAAATTCAATTTAGTTTTTTCTAAAAAAAATTGAGAAAATGAGTAAAAAAAAGTCGAGTTTTGTATTTTTTTTTAGAAAAAACAGTTTCAAATTTTAAAAAAGTGTCTCCAGAGGAGCATAGATTTATTCTTTACCTACACGTAAATATTTTTTTCTTTCAGAATAAGTCAAAAATAAACTTTAAAAGTGGGGTACTACGAAACCCTTGCATGCTCCGCTCTACAGCCAAGTAAATACTCCTCTTAAGTATGAAAAATTATCCATAGTCTATAATGTGGTAGGTAGTGTTATTCAAACGAATAAATATTGATTTAGAGTTTTGACTACTCATTTAATCCTAAATACATATCGTCTAGCTGTAATAATATACATTTAGACTTAACAATATTTTCAAAATCTATTCAGCCAATTCTTTTCGGTTTTTGAAAGTAAAATAGGTTTAAATATAACCCCTGTAGCACACATTTATTGGTCCAATATTGGCTAGTTCATATAGGGCCGAGATATATTTTGTTGGATTGTTTCTATTCGCGATTCAAATTAATTTTCTCGCGCCTGTCATTTGTCACCTACAAGTAGTATGTTTGTTTATTTACATGTGTTTGTTTTGGGCGGATTTTCTATTTGCGATTTTTTTAACTGTTTTTAGATAATATTCTCATTGTAATAGTGTTTTTGAGTTTCATTTAGTATTAATTTAAGTTTAAGTCTCGTGCTTTCGTCATAAATATAATATTTATCATGTGTATGACTTAATTTGTTGGAAATATTCACCTATTGGCAGTGTCGGACTGGCCCGGTCGGCAAGTCGGCATTTGCCGACGGGGCCAAACCCTTTTGGGGGCCAACGGTCAAGCACTAGAGATAAATCAAACCACCATCATAAAAATGTTGTTTACAATATTTCAACGAAATCTAGGAAATCTGGCAACTTTGGTCCGTCTAGACGTAGTCTAGGCTGCTGAGACAATTTGTTTTACGTTGATACTTGTTTTTTTTTAGAAATTTCTGCAAATATGAAACTCTTTTAATATCATTTATCATGATAAAAAAATTTTAATACGTGACTTCCGCCTCAAATTATCTTGAGACAGAAAGTATTGATTTTATACAAGCATACCATTTGGTAACAAATCTGAAAGCAATGCTAAATGAAATATATGACAAATTTTAATTTTTAATAAGACGAATGCATTTTTAAATTATATAAATCAAATTGAGACTATTAGAAACAAAGATATTGTAATTGAACATGAGCTGCCACAACAAAGGTTAAGAAAAAAGAAACGTATGGTAGACGAAACAACTGAAGATTCCGTTATTACCGATCCAATGAAAAAATTTGAAGTTGAAGTATTTAAATCACTAATTAATCAGGCAATTCAAAGTATAAGCCAGAAATCTGAAGCCAACAAACAAATTTATGAAGATTTTTCAGACCTTGACTCCAGAATTTTTAAAAGCTTGGATTTATTAAGCGACTCCAAATTTACTGATATTGCAGAAAGATTGGGATCGATAATGTAGAATTAAAAAATTAATTATTGAGTTTCACACAAATATACCCGGATATTAAAAACAAAAAAAATGTAGAAACAGACCTCTGCATAAATAAGTCAGAAACAAATGAATGAGTAGGTTGCGTACACTGTATTTTTAAAATTTTAAGAGAATACAATATGTATGTATCCATTTTTTCAAATTTGTATATGGCTTATAAGTTTTTAATTACTTTGTCTTGTACCCTAGTGGCATGTGAACGAGTATTTTCTCCAATAAAAATAATTTAAAAAAGGACTTGGATCTTTATTATAATGCTTTGACCTTTTAAGCTTCGTTTTTTCTGATTGTGTATACTTATCATTAATAGGCTAGTTTTTTTATTTTTGTTATGTTCTTTAAGAATGGTAGTTTTATTTTTTTTTGTGATTTTGCACGTGTACCTGTTGATTTTAATTATTTATGTCTGTTGACAACGTTATATTTTGTGATAGAAATTTTTAGTCAGATTTAGTCAAATAGTACTTACTTATTTTTAACTATGTAATAATAATTTTCTTATTTTTTGTTGTTTATGGAAGCCGGTTTTTTTTTTTAATGTTAATTTGTGATTTTTTTCCTTTTTTTACTTTTATTTTTATTTATTTTGGTTTTAATATCTAAAATTTTTTCGTTTTGTTGTTTATTTAAAAACTAAAAATTGTTTTATATAAAAATTAACCTTTATTTTTTATTTATTACCTATACAGTATTTATTTTATGTTTTAAACGCATAATTTTAGTTTTTTTAGATTATTTAAAACGGTCGCAAAGTACTTGAAATTTCATGATTTTGGACCATCTACTATTTTAACACTACTTTTTAATATACAGTATGGTTCAAATTAAAGGAATAAATTCATTATAATGGAAGTAGTTGGTTTTTCGAAAAAATGCTGGTACAGGTCAATTTTGTTTACTCAAAGCGCAATTTTTTAAATAGAATTCAATTTTCCCCCACTTCCCGTTTTTGGGCAGTGACGTCATTGACAATTTTTTTAAATAGTAACCCCAATTTGTTTTTCTTGATTTTGAAAGATTTTGCAATTTCCTACTCGGAAACATATTTGAAATATCTGACATAACAAATTTTTTGAATAAAAGTCATTTAAAGATCAGATACATACATTTTATTTTATTTTGAAACATAATAAATAAATAAAAGATTTTTTGTAATTAAGTGCTTCATCTAAAAAAATAATAATAAAAAGAATTTAATGACAATTTCACAAATTCTTTTTTATTATTATTATTATTATTATTATTATTATATTATTTTGTTAGATTAAGCACTTCATTACAAATAATTATCTTTTATTCATTTATTGTGTTCTCAAAATAAAATAAAATTTATGTGTCTGATCTTTAAATGATTTTTATTCAAAAAAAATTGTTATGTAAGATATTTCAAATATTATGTTTCCGAGTAGAAAATTGCAAGATCTAACAAAATCAAGAAAAAAAAATTGGGGTTACTATTTGAAAAAATTGTCAATGACGTCACTGCTCAAAAATGGGAAGTGGGGGAAAATTGAATTCTATTTAAAAAATTGGGCTTTGAGTAAACAAATTTGATCTGTCTGAGCATTTTTTCGAAAAACCAACTACTTCCATTATAATGCATTTATTCCTTTCATTTGAACCATACTGTATAAATTCTAAATATTTTTGTCTTAAATGTGATTAATCACCATTATGGGAATAATCGAATTGGTCAAAGAGACTAGGATGGGGGGCCAATTACTCGTGGTGCCGATGGGGCCAAATTTAGCCAGTCCGACCCTGCCTATTGGTTGCTACAAGAACATCTAGAAATATGTATTTACTAAACCTAGGACATGTTTTATTATGTGGTTTAAAGGACATTTTAGGTACCAAACGTTTATTATTGATGAACTTATTTATAAATCTTACTAGACTTATTCTTATATTATGAAGTGAATTATGTAGTACTTTGTATACATATAAATGGTAATAAAACCGTCTCAAATCAGATTACAGTTTGATTCTAAACAAAGTTTTGCAAAATTTCAATATTGTGAATTTGTAGATATCCAACGCAGGCATTAATCCCAAACTACTTGTAAATAAAAAATAATATGCGGTTTCCTACCTAAAATAAACGGGGTTGTTCAGCAGTCTAACAATATCACGGTCACTCACTAGTCAGTGGAGAAGAGAGAAGAGCTTACGGTTGCCGGAAATCAAGAGAGCGTAATTCCCAGATGTGATCGAATGTATGCTTTTTCGCTGGGCAAGATGGAAGACCGGTAAGCCCAAGTGGGGGATACCACCACTACAGTCGACTGTTTACAATTTAAGTATCTTGACAAATAAAAATAGGTAATTGGTACGAAATCGACTCTACAAAATGCCTATTCGGATTTCGGCAAATATAGGAATATTTTAACCTACGAGGGTACTCGCAATGGGCGTGTTCAGTGAAATTCAAAAATATTTTTTTCTAAAAGCTAGTACAAAATCGAATCTAAAAGTATTTTTTTGAAAGTTTTCTCTTTTAAAATTGTCCTACAAGAATTTTTTAAATTTAAAAAAAAATCAAGCAAATTTGAAACGCGCGCCACAATTATTTTTAAGCATCGTCATAATGAAGCCTAAAATCTGATTGGCCAATTTATAACCTTCAAGATAATAATCGATATGTTTTTACCTTGTTGCCGCTTCCTATGAAGAATTATTGAAATTCCGGATAACCGACGATTTAAAGGTTAATATCGTATAATTTAACACAAAAACATATATATTAAAACTAAAAGAATAATTGTTTAAATTCAGTTTTTATGAAGCAACTTGACACTAACTATTTCAATAAAATTTCTTCTAAATCGAAATGTTATTCAAATCATAATCGCCATATTGCGAAATATTTTCTCTAAGTCTGACAACGTGGATTCATCTGTTCATCTCTAAAATGTCTAAATCATCCTAACCTCGTTTTCGATTGAGAGATTATTTTGATTTATTTTAAAATGATTTAATTTTTTAAAGATGGCCAAAGTACAAACAGGATTCAAAGAAGAATCTTTATACAATTTACCCAAGGTGGATTCTAACATGATTAATGATTTTTTATATAAATAACATAAAGTTTACTGGCTCTGAAATTCGGTTACCATTTGTAACATTAAAGCTAGGATTACACCAGAACACAGAAAGTTTATAGCGTCATTCAGTAATAAATGAACAAAAGGAAAAGGTCATATCTTGTAAATTCACAGAATATTCTGCTTTCGAAGGTAATTTAAATTCCTGTCAATATTAAAAAGCTCAAAATACGGTATTTAATGATTTTACATAGTTCTATTTTTTCAAGGTGGGTGTATAGTGTTGCTTTCTTGTTGTGGCTTCTGGCTTCTGAACACCATCGAAGTGAATAACCTTCCATCACATCAACATTAGAAAAGTTTGAAGTTTTAATGATTAGAGGATGTCCTTTCTTCTTCGAATTAAAAACATCAAATGTGTGCTTTTTGTAAATAATAAGAGTGAATAGATTTATATCGAATGCAAAGTGACCAGAAAATTATACTTTCATATTGAACTGCAAATGTTCCTTTCTAATAAACAATGGGTTTCTGTGTGGAATATCCAATTTTCAAATAAATAAGGACGTTCAAATAATAAAAGTTTATTTTTCATGAACAAGAACTAAATGATATTATGAAGCCGGCAAATATTTTTTGAAAGTGTTCTATATTTATAATGAATTCAAATAAAAATAAGTTTTGACGTTTCATATTTATTTATCAATTACCTATTATACTACCGTTAACCGAGTCTTTTAGTTTATTTATGGTAAGACATTGACAGTTTACTGTATAGGTATAGTCCAGGCATTTACTTTTGTGGAGTTGCATATAGATTTCGCAAAACTACCAAAATTAAAAAAAAACACCTAAATGATTTGCATATTTTAAAGGAATTGTTTCTTAAATACATCTATTATTAATAATAATATTAATAATAGAAACAATTTATAAAACACAAGTTTAATAAATTAATTTATTTATACATTCCTGTTTAAAGAGAATACAATAAATAACAGGCAAGCTTTATTATAATCATTTAAGTAATTAATAATATTTATATATGGAATGACAATACAATTCAAATTTTCAATCTTTTTTTGGCAGGGTCAGTTAAAGAACCTTTTAGGTGGTATATTTATGAAGCACATCTTGTTTTATTGTCAAGGTTTTACCCATAATTTTGAAATGGATCCAGTTTTCTGAATCTTCTTCCACCTAAAAAATAATGCAAACTAATTAGTACCCTCAGAATCAGTGTCAAGTAAAAAGGTAGTACCTATATTGACCTACTAGTTGATCAACTAGGTAAGTTTTATCAATTTATATCACATTGGAAACAAAAACAATTCAAGATTATCTTTACTTACATCAAAATAAATACAAAAGCACGATAATGGTTTGTATTTTGCAACAGCCCACTATCGTTTTTGAATGTTTAGGTCTAGATTTTGAGGAACTTCTATAAACATTTTTTCAGATTGACTATTTTTCTTTACTTCTCATAGGGACCAAGTACTTAACCAGATATTTTTAATGTAACACAAAATTAAACAAATGTTTATTTTATCACACTTTTTAAAAGCAATTTCAATGTTTTGTTTCCAACAATTGATTTGAGGTTAGAAATTTTGACATTTTTGTATCATGAGAAATGAAAACATCATTTTAATCCAATTTTAGAAAGAGATAATTATCATAAATGTCACTATTAGAAAAAGATAACGATCAACTGTCTAGTGTTACGATATAACAAATTCTTTAGTGACCAATAGAAATAGGCGCTTCATTATGACGCGGTTAATACAGTATTTTAAATAATTGATTTAAAAGTGAATTTTTTAAAGCACTATAACTTTATTATTTATTATCTATTTAAAGAATTTTTTGTGCTTAAACAGTTAATTTCGTTAAATTCGTTTACGCTTAAAACGCCCATTATGAGTTTTCTTGGTGGCTCTTTACTTTTATTTTTTTTTTATTAATTACTCATATGGCAGAACTCCTCTCAGCACTATTTTATTTGTTTGGTTACCTGTTACTTAGACGGAAATTTATTCTAACATAAAAAACTTGCTACCCCTTCCTTTCTCTAACCTAAAGTTTAGGGAGAAGAAAAAGCTCTCAAAAATGGCGCCCAACATATGATTAAAGTGACCAGTCCTAATAATAATGCGCTTCCAGTAAAAAATCGTGTGTCTCACCTTTTAATAAGCTCAAATCAGCGAAGGTTAGTAGGTAGATTGCGCAGAAAGATCCCCCAAAGGTACCTAACGAGAATAATTGTTTCCCAGGAAAACCGGCATGCTTTGCGTGCCGCCGCTAATGAGCCTAAATAAATCTAATTCGTTTTGGGTACGTACCTACAAACTGATTTGGAGAAGTTTAGAATTTAAGTGTCTCAATCGTGTACGAGGAAAATCTAATAAAATTAGCAATTTGGTGGTTAGTAGCCGCGTGCGGCACGCTATTCCGATTCCTCTCTGTTTGTTTAAATTTAAATTTGCTTTCACGTAAGGGAAACAATATATTTATTGATCCAGGTAACCGAGCAACACTGAACAAAAAAACCAGACACGAATTTATGCAATTTCCTGTGTTTAATGTTTTTATTAGATATTTATTATACGATGGATTATTATCTTGGTACAAATTAAAGGAGTATTTAATCGGAATACGAGGTGTACGAGACTTTATTACTTTTGATTAGTTTAATGATTTAGGTAGAAGTTAACATCCGTTCAAGGGAATTTGTACGGAAAGTCCTTCTGTCGAAGGTTATTTTTCAATTTTTTACTTTCCTGTTTACAGTAAGAAAAGTATGGATACCGAGAACGATTGTAACAATTTTTAAAGTATCTAGTATATCTCGGCCAATGGGGCATGTTCAAAAATTTTGAAATTTTTTTTATGAATAATAGAGTTGAAAATAAAACTACATTTTTTTTATTTTTTTTATTTTTTTTATTTTTTTTATTTTTTTTATTTTTTTTATTTTTTTTATTTTTTTTATTTTTTTTTATCTATTCATTTGCCGGAGTTATGCATTTTTTTAAAATTTATGACGTCACTGGGAATAGACCAATAGGAGCTAGCGCACAACGTTGCCGGCTAGAAGGTTTACGAGAAGTGATGTACGTTCGTTTGTGTACTCCTTCTTACTTTTAGACTTCTAAAACATCGTTAAACAAATATCTTTTAAATATATAATATCAAATGTTATTTGAAAGTATTATTTCTGTTTAAACTTTTACCATATTTAAAGTTTCATTGTTTTAAAAGTCACTTAATAATTCAGAAAATGGCAAAATGGCAGCACTGTGTATGGCATCTGTCATCATAGTGTCTCGATCATGAATTTATTTGAAATTTGAGTGTTTAATTTTGTACTTTTTATAAATATTATGACAACGAAAAAGTGTTTTGTTCCAGAATGTGATAATGATTCACATTAATCTTCAAAAATGTTTATTAGTGTTCCTAGAAATTTGGAAAGAAGAAAATCAACCTTCTACTAGCGATGTTTCTCGTGAACTTTTTAATAAAAATACACCGGATTATCAAGATGTAGCAGCAATTTCTGCTAATTGTCCCCTTCAGGAAATTGAAAATGAGACTACTATAAATTCTTAGGTGTATAACAGAAAATGCAGAATCTCCTGAAAGTTTTGAAGATACCGAATTTATTCATCATTTTTTGGAAGAACTAGTGATAAAGAAATAATAGAAAAATTTGGGTATTTAAACAAACTGGTTCCTGGATCCCATATAATGGCAGATAGGGGTTTCAGAATATTCAGCTACTTGAAAAGATGGGATGCACTTTAGTAAAGCCACACCTAGTGAAAAAAGTTCTCCAGAAGATGTATAATTAAGTAAAAGAATAGCATCTCTAAGAATACATGTGGAAAGAGTTATAAGAAGGGTTAGTTAATTTAACATGTTAAAACCACATTCGTGTGTGAATTTTAAGCAAGTACATTTACTTAGTAATATCTGCATAATTGCTTGTTAACTTACAAGAACCTATTTTGTAAGAGTAAATATTAATTTAATAAACTTTTTTGTTTGTTTTTTAAACTTTTCGAGCAAATCAAAGAGGAATGGGTACCTGTATATGCATAGATTTTTTTGGGACTAAAACTACCAAAACAAAGGCACCTATTTACAGCAGTTTAAAATGAAACATTTTAACAAAAACGCCTATGTCACAGTGATAAATATTAAAAACAACCAAGTTCAGTTGAATGTGGTAGCAAAGTCTATATATTCCAATAAATCCGGTAACTACATGTGGTATCACTGGTGATAAATTTAAAAATATCACAATTCTTGCCACCTTTTTCAAAAAACCAGAAAGTGTGCCTTCTTTTCAATCCTTTATGAAAATGACAACAGTGATAAATGTGAAAAAAAAATTTAATGTTGCTATTCGTTATTACGATAGTAAAACATGTTTGCAGTTCCGTTTATTTTTTATGAAAATCTAAGTAAAAACAACCAATGTCAAAGGGTTATAATTTTTTTTCTGTCAAACCAAATTTATCACAAAATTAAAAATTGATCATAGATCTAGCTAATACCTTTATTGATAGTAGGTTTAAAAAAGGAGAAAGAATAATATTGACTTAAGTTATTATTATTAACATTGGTGATTTTTAATAAAAACTCTTCAATTATTGTTTACGAACAAAAATATAAAAATCTGTGAAAATTTTATTTATTAACCTTTTAATAAAAAATGAGAAAAATGAAGTAAAAAAACAATTTATTTACAAATAAAAAATATATATACAAATCCTAAGAATATAAAAGTACTGATTTATTTTCCTGTAGTGGATGAAGAGATTTCTTTAACAATCTAGCCAAGTGTACATCAATATTTACGCATTTTGATAAATTAGAGCCTTTCCAATAACACTGAGTAGATGTTACAGATGGTTGGTTCCTCACTTCTTCTATGAAGCCACATGTTTACAACCTCCTGAAAAAAATAAAAGGGTTAGATATGCAGTTACAAAATAACTATATAGACAGCTACAAAATGCCTTATTTTATGTAACAAGACGAGCAGAGCTTTACTAGCTCTGAACGAATCCAGTAAAGAACCTCAGATTTTCAAAACTTAAAAAAAAACAATCTCACCACATTTTCACATTTTTGAAATATTATAGAGCTTTTTGAAAAAAACTGCTATTTTTAAAAGTACAATTTTTTGTTTAAACAGCTATGTCTCATTTTAGGCTATTGAGTATTATAAAATAAAAAATTACGGGATGCTTTGTTAGCTTCAAACGAATCCAGCAGAGCACCCCAGTTTTTTTTAAACCACACCATGTTTTTTGGCTCCTACAATGTTATAAAATATTCGAAATTTGGCATTTTTAAAAAAATTCGCAATTCCTTGCTCTTGCTGACTTCAAAGTTTTTTTTCTGAAAACAAATATACTTGCCACATTTTTAGGATTTTAAAACAGCCTAAACATGTGTCATAAGTAGTTGTTTTTATATATTAAAAAACTGAAGTGTCCTGCTGACTTTGTTCCAACAAAGCACCCTGTATTATTTAAAAATAGCAATTTTTTTAGTAAAGTTTTACAATATTTCAAGAGTCTAAAAATATTCTAAAAATGGGGTGTGGTTTTTAGAAAAAAGCTTTAAAAAACCGAATTGCTCTGCTGGCTTCTTTCGAAGGTTAGCAAGCATCATGTATTTTTTAAAAATATAATATTTCAAGTGCATAAATATATGGTGTTGCTGTTTTTACAGAAAAAACTTTATAAAACAGAGGTGCTTTGCTGACTTCGTTCGAAGCTATCAGAGCATTTTAAGTTTTGCACAAAAATTTTTGAAAAGGGTATAAAAATAGCCTAAAAATATGGCATATGTTTTAACTCAAAATTTCATAGGTGCTCTGCAGCATTCTTTGGTATCATAATTATTACTAGGTTCACTAACAAAATCTATTTCTAGATTATTTTAACACTTGCTGCGATTACAAAAAATGCCTCTTTATATGTCAAAATTAGAAAAAAAATATTTATAGGAATAAAGGGCCTTATACACTGTTTATTATATGTGATATAAAAACAGAAAAGTATAATAAATATTACAAACCTTGAGATTCAGCATATCCTAAGCATTGTGCACTAAAAATTTCATTTTTGTTAAATACAACAACCACATCATAAGGTTTTGCTGTACTTTATGTTTAGGTGTAATTTGTCTCCTTCTCTCTTATGGAAAAAGTAAATATCTCCATATTCTTGCTTGGCAGATCTAAAAATAAAACCTGAGATAAATTTGTTTTACTATAAGGTGTATTGCTTCATATAAACTGTAACTACCTACCATTAAAACAATTTATAAATAAAGTTTTACCTTTCTATCTTTTGTAAACTGAGTATTATCTCGGTAATCATATTTTCGTTTACAATGGGAAAAATACTTGATTCAACTTTTATAAATACAGCTGATAAATTCATATTCTTCTTCCTTTATTGGGCTATATCTCACAGGATAATTTACCCAGATAAATTCAGATTAATAATAAAATTAAACCAAAACGAAAAACTAAGGTTAGTTGTTAGGTGGTGTCAATTTTTAATGTCACTTAGATGTGCGTTCACTTCGACATTCTGTGTGTCGGTTTGTTCGTTGGCTTGGTTTTGTATAACAAAAAAAACTTCGACACAAGCTGATTGGTCTATTCCCGATGACGTATAATTTCAAATTTTAAATTTCAATTGGGCTTAATTTAAAAACTTTTAGCTTTTTTAACGAACTGATTATTTAGAATAACTTGTATAGCGACTAACCGTAAATATAGTTTATAAAACAGCATATCTCACATGTGAACATGGCCCATTCATGAACCCTAGCTAGTTCTACAGACAATGTGAATCACATATAAAAATGAGTAAAAAATTAATGAGGGTCAGGGGCGGATGGGACCCCTTAGACCGACGTGCGAAGTCAATTAAAACGGCGCAGCACCGGTCCAGCAAAAAAATTAAAAAGCATAAGTTTTTATTTTTTGTATTAATAAATTAACTACAAATTATTTTACAATAATTGAAAAATAAAAAACAAACTCAATTTTTTTACATCAAAAAACCTACAATTATTTTCACATATATAAACATAAATAAAAAGGAATCCTTAATTTTTTAACACAAATATATCATAGAAATAAAAAAAGAACTCTTAATCCAAACTTTTACAGTCAAAATAATTTCTTTGAGTACGAAATATTTATTTTCCCAAATCGTCAATAACGTCGTCATTTTTTATTGTATTTATGATGATATCCCGCGTCGGTTATGTTAAGAGTACTCCTTAGCCTGTTTTTCAAGTACTTCAGTTTGAGAAAACTTTTCTGGTATTCAGGCTACTTCTGAAATTGGAATTGACAGCAAACATTTACATGTTAATGCCAATATTGGGTACACATTTTATATTATTTATAAATGATGGAATAGCAGCACAATGAGCAATTTCTACAACACTTGCATTGCATATTGTTTTCTTTACCACCGTCGTCCTGCTGAAACCTATAAGTAACATTTTTATACTTGGACAATCCACCTTTCCCATTATTCGACAATTTCACGTTACTCATGCGTAAAAAACGCGGAAATTTTAAATCTAGTAATGTTTTCTACATTTTCTGCTATTTTTGCCTTACAACTGTTGGGTTGGCTATGACGATAACCACATGTCATCGTTACTTTAAAGCAAAGAATACCTACCCAAGAAGCGAAACTAAATGGGCGATTCGTGGGCAAAAAACTGCCAAGTTTTCTCAGTGTTTTAGAGGTGGTTTAACGTCAAATATAGCTGTCAATTTATGTAGAGCAACCAGAGCAACGTTTGGTACATTATTATTAGCGTTTTGTGAAAATTGCAGTATAGTTAAGTAGTTGTATTTAACTAGGTAGTAATTATAAATTAGATTTAGTTTTATTCGTAAATTTTATTGAACGTTCTTGCATCTGGCTGTCAATCTCTTTTATTTAAATATGTTTTTTTTTGTTTTTCAAACCATTCAAATTAAAACAATAAATAAATACAAAACAATAATTAAAAGATATGACAAACTCACTTCGAGAAACCAAGTCGCTGCTATCAGGATGCAATCGAAATGCATTTACAACTACCTACAGTACTTCTGGATATGTAACGTGTAGAGGGTGGGTTACCCAACGGCACCTATGCTCCTCCTAGCTCATGAGCCAGCCTACACATTTAATGAAGTTGACAACGTCGCCAAGAGGTGCTTCTCTTATATCGGCCGGTGTTAGCCAATACTCGCCGAAAATAAATGAGAGCGACTGGCAATCGTAGAGGATATGTTCAATGGTTTCATCTTTTTGTTTGCACCCCCTGCAGGGTGCTAATTCTGACAGTCCCATGATATGGAGATGCTTCCGTACTTGGCAATGACTAGTCAGAATGCCTGTGATAAGACGCAGATTCTGTCTAATCATAGTCAAGTATTTGTTTGTTGTAATGTTGTCAGGATAACTTAAAATCTCCCTGGTAACTCAGCAGATTCTTGTCACTACCGATGTTGTCAGTCCAATAGAAGGGCCAGGTCCAAAAAGTATTTGGTTGGCCGCCATCTTGGCTAGTGAATCAGCAATAAGGCTACCTTTCGTTGTGGTGCCATCTTTGCTCCATATTGGATGGATACCCTTGCCAAAGCTTCGTGACATTCTAGTACTAACCCTGAGTAAATTCGTAATCTGTTCAGGGGGGTAAGTAGTGCTTTTCTGCTATCTGTATGGATGAGTATGTTCCTACCAGCGATTTATTTTGCTGCTATGAGAACCTCCGTGAGCTCCGTGAACTGCATTGGCACTATTGCGAAGTTTATGTTGAGGTTTAAGGAATTAGAGTATATTCCACACCCTGTGCATTGTTGTTTTAGAACGGTCTGTGTAGATATGTATCGTACCTGCCACTTCCGGCTCTTCTATTTGTTTTGTTATAACTTCATATGGCTTATGGAAGATATAACTCGGTGAGATAAGGTACATGATCGCTTGAAGCAGTTGGAGCGTAATGACTCCTCACTCGCCTCACCAGATCGTACGTCAGATTCTATTCCAACGGTGCAGAGGCGTGTCATTGTCATCAGAGCAGTCCCCTTGATGTAAATATCACGGGAGTGAGACTAAGAACGACTTCCATGGCTCTGGTTGGTGTGGTTTTCATAGTTCCTGTTATGTTGAGACATGCTGTTATTCAAATTTGTTCTATTTTGCGGATAGCTGTCAATTTTTGGATTTTCGGTACTCATCAGAAAATTGCACCGTATGTTAGCATAGGTCGTATGATGGCCATGTAAGTCCATGTGACGATTCTGGGAAAGAAACCCCAGGTGCGCCCCACGGTATGGTGGCATTGTTCATAAGTAATGTATGCTCTTTTGACTCTGTTTTCTAATTGTTCCATGTTAACTTGTTGTGAAAGGTGTTACCTAGATACTTCACCTCTGTTGCAAAGTTTTGTTTTGTGTTTAGGAGATCTGTAGGTTTTAATTCCATTTTCACCATTTCCTTGTGAAAAGGATTATTTCTGTCTTCTTGGGATTGATAGACAATGAATGGTCCTTGCACCACTGTTCCATAATTGTTCTCAAAATTCCCTATTTGCAGAATGACCGTTATCAACTTGCGCTATTGATTAGTGACTGTTCCCTACAGTACTTACTTCGTAATTAAAATAATATATTTAACATAATGAACATGTTAAGATTTTTCTGTCATTGTTACTTTAGTATGTGTTTAATTCTTTTGAACCAAACGACAAAAACTGATTAATTTTTATACGTTTCCCAGTGTATTAAGTTCCCTTGCTTTGGTACATACGAAAACTCATTCAGTTTCGCTTCTTGGGTAGGTATTCTTTGCTTTAAAGAAACAACTGTCATCAATTCTATATAGTAGGGAGCCAGTGACACTTTCTTAATACACATTTACACAAGGCTAAATTATAAATATGTCTTTAATTTTTACCCAGTATAAGATGGAAATACTTTGCTGCAATCGATCTAGCGATAAAATGCCCCGTCAGCAAGCAAAAAGATACTTTGAGCCGAATTTCAAGGTATTAGCAAAAGTTTTTTCTACTACCTTTTGATGTAAAGAATACCTAAACATTTTAAGTTGGCGCTTCTATGACTGCATTTTCTACACAACCTTTTTTACACTGTACTGGGATGTCCTGCGAAAACATTCCGGACCAGATTGCGTTAGACGACGAGAATGCAGAAGATGCCAAAAACGTTCACGATAAGTTACAGGACGATGAGGACCAAACATGCAATGCCGAGTTTGACGAATAAACCCAAATATCGAATGTGGATTAGGCCTCTTGGAGATATCACGTTAAAAAAAAACGCGTCGATCAACTCTACCTCAAGAGTGGTGTGGAAACGAGTTAAAAATGATACTTTCTTGTATCATGTATGCAAAAAAAGAATAAATTTGGCACTTAGGTCTACAACAATAAGAAAATATTGACCGTAGATACTAACGATAAAATGTTAATATCAGAATATGTAGGGGCGCGCTTAAAAACATTATATCATTTATTATATACGACCAAATGTATCAAATCGAGAATCTGCACACTCAGAAATCATTACTCTTTTAGAAAAAAATATAATTGTTTCATAGCGATCTTCGTCTAAATCCGCGCTGAAATTATCATTTTGTTGAACATTGCAAATTAACTTTGACGCGTCGTAGAGCGGGAACTATTGGTCGCAGACAAAAAATTTTAAAGTCAAAATTGTGCATGATTTTGTCCTGTACATATTTTATTTGAACTATTTTTCGATAGCACTTACCACAACGACGCTATTTTCCAAAATGCGTTGCGATACCCCTCGAGAGGCAACCCCCCGAGGTCGCAAACTTAGGTGTAGTATCAGGGGATCCATGTCTACCATTTCACCAAATTTAATTTCTTTCCGACCTTTTGCCAATAGAAACCACCCACCGCTTGGACTATTTAATAATTTATTTGTTTTTGTGTTAGTAGTGACTATATTTTCCTATATATAACAGGGAAGAACTAAATTAAGGTAGTTCACTCGTAAAACGGCTTTTCTTAAGAATTCAATAAAATTTAAATATAAGGTTTATGAAAGTGTCGTTTACGTAACTAAAAAAAATTAGATTTTTTGACCGTCTGTGAAACGAGATATTAACAATCAAAATGTGCATAATTAACACTCTTGAAGCCTATCATGTACACAAGCAATGCATTTATTTCAAGATATCTCGAAAACGGTTCTTACCATATTTTTTAAAAACTAATATTAAATAAATCAAGAAATTATAAAATTTTATAAATAATCGCTGAATTTTGTGACCGTCTTAGTAAAAAGATATAGATTTTTAAAATAAAAATATTTTTGAAGCAGTTGACGAGTAGTTTTGTAAAATTATTACAACTTGGCAACATTGTAGCTACTTCACGTAACAAAGTAACACTCGATCAGCTAAGAGGTTGTTATAAACTCGCGACGTGTTCTTGAAAAATTAATTCGTCCACTGTGTTTGAGAACTGGAATCAGCAGTTCTGTTTGAACCAAAACAAACCCTTAAAATTAGTATGAGGAAGTCACAAATTTCTATACCATATTGTTTAAATATTTGCGAGATTGCCGGATAAATTTGATTAAAAGTATAACATGTCCATATGTGTTTATATACATGTGTTTTAAACAGTCTCTTACAAAAATAAAATTGATTAGCATTGAGAATCTCGAACTTTTGGTATTCACCATTACGCGATATTTTTATGTACGACTGTCGCGAGTGAACTACCTTAATGTTTAAAATGCCGGGCTGCGCGGTGGAGATATTTGAGAATGCCACAAAATATGGGTTAATTATTATCGAAGAAAGAACAAACTTAATTCAAGTTGCCCTATTCACTTTGAGAAAGTAGTTGTAAGATTCCTCTTAAACATAGACACAAGAAAAGGAAACTGAATTCCATCAGGTGCACGGTCCTCATTAAGCAAAGAACATAAATCGGTATTTAAAAATTTTAGCAGATAAAACAATGGTTTCCAGTCCCAATACAATGGTCTTTTTGAAGCAATGCCATGCATGAGCAGGACACGAACATATATAAAAATAAGATAAATGAACAGAAAAATTGGTTTTGAGTATTTTCAAAGTAAACTTGACAAAAAAATTTACCAAATAAAAAGTAATGTTTTTGTGTACTTACTTTTTATAAATAAATAATTTGTTCCTGTACACTTATTTTTATTTCACATAATAAGAACAGAGATTGCAAGAGAACTACCACTCCAAGGAAGTACAAATTTGAGTTTGAGTCAAACTTGTATTTTTAGTCTATATCTTTTACTTATCTTATGGGTTTTGTTACAAAATACCTATAATTTATGAAAAAAATTAATATTTTTATTAGTAATATTTACCTTAAACCTTCATATTTGTAAACAAATATAGTACAAAATAACCAATAAAGCTTAAGTAACTGCATAAAATCCAAAATTGGCAAAATATCGAATTTTAAACACTATCTCCCATTTAATGCTTACAATGTCCCACATGACGTGTAACGTTTAAATTTGGCCTTATAGCGGTTTTTCATAAAAATAAGAATACACTAGTTTTTATCCGTGTTCAATAATTATTTAATGGGTCCTTCTATACCCGCATTTTTAACCACTGTGCTTTTGGGGTCGATATTCGAACAAAGAGGACCCTTTGCGACACTCCGGGTGAGCATGTGGCTGCCCTGTATTTAAGATATCGGTCTAGCGTTTCCGATCTGACGTTAAGTGCGAGTATATGATCAGTTTGGGGTAGATAGGACCTCTATTTGAGTTTAGTGAGGCTGTTTATTTCGTTTTAGAGGCTTTGTTTGCTTATTTTAGCCCTCTCTGTCAAGAATTTATTTCGTAATAGATGGCGCTGATGGGACACCTATCTGTCACTAAGGTATGTTGGTATTACTGGTTTGGGAGATGTCAAATGACGTTGTTCCGTTTTCTTTTTCTAGATTTTTATTCGACACGAGGTTTTTGATTTGGAAGGGATTGTTTCGAAATTTATTGGAAGTCCTTTCAATCCATTTGGCATATTGCGAAGCAACCTTTTTGTGTTAAGTTACAACAGTGTGGATTTGGTAGTATTTTTTTGGTGATCACATGTTGTAGGAGCTCTTAGGAGGATATATTTAACTACGTGTTGAATCTCATAGGTGAGTTTTTTCTACACAGTATTTCAAGTTACGGCGTAGTTATTCTTTTGTAAGACCTTCGTTCTTTTATTTCAGTGTCCACATATATATATGTAGTCTTTCTGAATAAGTCGTTCACGAATTTGCCGTTCCAAGCTGATCTGGCGCATAGTTTGTTCCTCCTTTGCGGATTAAAAAAGTGGTAAATATGCTTTGATTTTAGTTAGAATGCTTACTTAGACCTAACCCTAGGTTATGTTCTTTTAGTTGTATATATTTTCACTAAATGAGATGAACTATTAAGGGTAGTATCTTAAAATCTAAGGATGTAATTTGCTTATTAAATGTAATTGTTGGGTAAAACTCGCTTCACGGGCCGTCTATCCTGTTACTGTGTAAATCTGAAGATTACCTACATAAATTGATAAGCCGAACTTTAATTAACTAGTAAACGTTGAGTAGTTTTACCTATTTCTAGACCTCGCTTCACGAGAAGGCTATGTAGGTTATTTAATTTTAACTTCTTTATATAACCAGGGATAAATAGTTATCGCTATGTTTTATCTTATACGTTTTCTTTAGGGTTCTTGTGACGGGCACACACTTCCTGTGACGGGCCAGTATTCTTGTGACGGGCTATCAATACTTGTGAAAGCCAACACTTCTTGTTACGGGCCAGTAGTCCTTGTGAAGGGCCAACACTTCTTGTGACGGGCTGACTAGCACATCTTGTGACCAGCTGATTGATTCGTATGCTGCTAACGAAGCAGAGACATCAACGTCTACTGGGAAGAAGTCACAGTGTACCGCAAGTTTTGCTATCTTATTTTTTTTATATCACTTATTACTATTTAATCTATTTTATTGGGGGGTGTTACTAGTATATAATTTTATTTAAACCTAATGTAAACGAGGTTTAGGGGTTCACAGTACATTTTTATTAAACCCGAAACACTTCACCAAGAGCTCTTCGTGGGTTATATTACTGATGGGTAACTATATTTTTAATAAGTAATAGAGTTTTACTTGTTTTTACCCCTAGCGTCCGTAAATAGTACACTATTATTTTTTTTCTTGATAAATACAGTACACACTTCATGTGTTATAGTTTTACGATTACCCTTAGTCCCATTTAATGATTTTTAAGCTTGATATAGTATTTTAGTTGTAAATATTACTCCCAGTGATACTGGATTACTGTTAATAGTTGGGGAATATGTTAGTAATATACTAAGTATATTTCATAGTGTGAACGAAGTTGACCCCCCATGTCAACACGATTTATATTATTAAACTTGGGTATATATATTGAACTTTACTTTTTATTTATCCCACTTGCTAATTGTCTGTTTGATTTTATAAACATCTGGTTCAACATTTATTTTTATGGTAAAGTACACTTTTAGTATATTAGGAGCATACTCGATTTGTAGCCGCTTGATGGCCTTGTAGAGGAGATGCTATAGTTTCCTATTTAGAGTTTGGTAGTGAACTGTCACATGGATTGTTGGATGTGAGGTTAAACTCCTGGCGCCCATTGAAGAACATAACTTTTTCTACGACTCACCCCCTTCTTCACTGTAGTTAGTCGGCATCCAACTTTGGATTGACATAAATCCCACCTCAGGTGCTTAGGCACAGAAAGTAGGTAGCAGACGTCACCGTCAGTCAGCTGCATGCGCAGGAACATACCATTAGTCTATGTATCGTGATCCAGACCGCTGCACCGTATGTTAGCATAGATCTTACGATGATCGTCTAAGTCCAGTGACGACCCTGGGGAAGAAACCCCAGATGCGTCTCACGGTTTGGCGGCATTGTTTATAAGCAATATATGCTCTTTTGACTTTGTTTTTTAGGTGTGAATTCCATGTTAACTTGCTGTCAAAGATACTTAACTGTTACAAAGTTTAGTTTTGTGTTTAGGAACTTTGGAGACTTTAGTTCAATTTTCATTCTTTTTCTTGTAAAAAGGACAATTTCTGTGTTCTCGGGATTGAAAGACACTGACTGATCCTTGCACCACTGATCTATAATTTTGAGAGCAACTTGCATTCTTTCGTAAAGTATGTTCTCAAATTTCTGACCAGGTTATCTGCTTACGCTTTTGTGTAGAGATTGTCATTACTTAGGCAGCTGAGCGGGTGCAGAGGACCATGTTTCATAGTAAAGGTAATAGTACCCCTCCCTGTGAATATCCCCTCGGAACCAAGCCTATTTATTATATTTACATCTTCACAATTACGAAGCCCATCACATCACATAGACCAGTCGAAGCACGGTTGTGCGGGAGGGGTCGGGACTTGGAAATAAAATAAAATTGTAATATTTGATTATTTCGGTGGTGTATATTTAACAAGATATATATCACACAGTTTATTAGAAGCCCGGCGGTGGTGCCTAAATTATAACTTTTACAAGTTTTTGATTTTTCGACTATTGTGACAGACTATCAATTTGCAGAAGGATGTTACAATTTAGTTGAAATATTTTTCTACGAGTTTCGAGATTTCAGTGGCCATCAGCTAATTTCTGATATTATTTATGTAAATTCTATACAGGGTATTTTCAAAGTTTTGGAATAGGTTAATAACTGGCGAGATGTCGCTTTTGACGGGAGGCACTCGATACGCTTCCATTTGTTCAAACGAACATGAACCACATCTCAGCGAGATATATCTTCCATAAGCCATATAAAGTTATAAGGGTAAAATTCATATCTATACCGACGATTCAAAAAGAAAAATAGGCTTAGGATGTGACAGTACCCATCGTTAAACCTAAATATAAAATTTACTCTGAGCAATAATTTCAGTGCAGTTCAAATAGAGCTCACGGGATACTCATAGCATCAAAAGAAGTTGAAATAAACAGTATCAAACATAGAGATAGCAGACAAGAACTACTCACGCTGGGCAGACCATTAATAATTTACTCAGTGTTAGTACTAGAATGTCACGTAGCTTGGACCGAAGTATCATCTATCAAAACATCAAAACGTAACCGTTTTGCTGATTCACTAGGCAAAAAGGCAGGTAACCAAATATTTTTTAGACCTGGCCCTTTAATTGGATTTACTAATCGGTAGTGGCAAACCTGTTTAAATAACAATCCCTTGTGAAATTCAAGAAAAGATAGAAAACAACAAGAAGCTGCAAAGTAATCAGAGTGCTTTAAAGTTATCTCAACAACATAACAGCAAACAATTACTTGACTATGACTAGACAGAATATGTGCCTGACCATAGACATTGCCAAGCACAGAAGCACATCCATAGCATGGAACTGTCAGAATCAGCACTCTGTAGTAGATGCGAACAAGAAGATGAGAGAACCCTCTTCCCTTGCCCAAGGCTCTCAATTATCATAAGATTTGTGTTCAGCGAGCATTGGCTAACACCGACCGATATAAACACTTCTCGGCGACGTTGTCAACTACATTAAATTTGTAGGCTCGCTGACGAACTAAGAGGGGCCTCTTAATTCAGGAGGATGCACAATAGGTCTAGTGAGGCCTAAGTGCTGTAGGACAACCCACCCTCCAATAATATAAATTTTTATAGAACCCTCATCAGATATATTTTTAATCGACTCCAAAAAAGGAAGAGGTTCTCAATTCGTCGGAATATTTTTTTATATGTATGTTCAGCGATAATTCTTTAACACGTTGTCCAATTTTAATGATTCTTTTTTTTTTGTCAGAAAGGGGGTACCTCAGGGGTGGTCCCATATAAATTTGGTCAAGATGTGGTGATGGCATCTGCACGATTTTGATGTCGGTTTTTAAAAATTACTTTTAATACTTGTTATTTAGATTTTTGGTGATCCTAATGAAATGAAGTATTATACGCTTCCCTATAATAAATATTTCAGGTACTTTTATGAATACCTCCTTCTCACAATTAAATAGATTTATCCAAAAATTTAAAATAATATAAATTTTTATCACTTTAACGAAATTATACACTGTGTTTTTAGGAAGCCCGAAATCGGGCGTCGTAAGTGACTAGTGGGCTTCATATATCATTTGAAATGTAACGTTTTGGGCTTAGTAATGTCTGATTGCATGTAAAATAGAACAATATCATACTTTAAAAGCTTCACCTTTATCTCTCCTCTGATATCTGACTGAGTGTACTTTTACATCTCCTTTTTTTCATAATAAATTCTATCTCTGTTATAACTATTTTATAGCCTTTTTTGTAGGTACATCTGTTAACTTTAAAGTATTTTAATAATAATAGTGGTGCCACCTTCACAGACTCATCTTTTTTCATTTTCTACTATCAGATAAATTTGAAAATTTTGCTTGAATTTTCTAATAAAAAAATACCTTCAAATAATGATAAGGGTATTGAAAGTTTTAATTGTTCGATCTTGCTGAATCTTAATGCTCACAAACTGCTACATAAGAGTTATGTTATATTAAATAATAGAAAATATTTGTAATATTTATTAAAACGTTTTATCAGAATATCTAAACTTGCATAGGCACAGACCGACGGGTCAACGTGGCCACATGTTCCTCTGAAATGTGTAACGGTTGAAACCGTTTTCGTTATTTAGACCCAAACATTGTAACGGTTGGAACCGTTTTCGTTATTTTGACGCAAACATCTCTACCCTAACGTCATTTGTCGTTTATGCCTTGTGTCAAAACTTGGATTGTCATTTCGATTCGTCTCTGTCAACAAGCAGTTGATTTGAATTTTTAATTATCTTTTATCTTGGACATCCGATGTACTAATTGTCTTTAATATTTTTAATGACCGTCTGATTTTAAAAAGCCTGACTGTATCTAGATGGTTCTGTAGGAGTTATATCTAAAGACGTTGTATGAAGATAATATAGTAGGATAATGCAACAGTAAAAAGTGTTGGATGCAATCTCGAGCGGCATCTAGTGACGATTTAATGAAGTAGTCAATTTTTAATGCTATGCAGATACGCCATCTACGTCTTCTTTTCGTTCAGGCACATGGCCTCTATCACCTACCTATTATAGTTAAAAACATCTTTATTTATTTAAAAATAACAATTTATGATAAAAGACATGAAAAATTAAACATAATAATGAAAATTTATTCCAGTTGACAAAACCGTACGAATAAAATTTTTGGATTAAGGTGATAAAAAGTGGTTAAGGACTTTGGTCAATATTTTGGTTATGTGCGGTTATGTCAAAATATATAAACAATAACAAAGAATACCTAATAACAACTTATAACAATGTCCAATGTTTTAAATAAATTGAAAAGTTCCAAGTAGAAAACAAAAAAGGAATAAGCTTCTGAAAATGTTGCATGTAATCTAAGTACCTCTAATTGGACTAAGTGTTGGAAAAGTTTATAACCATAAAAATAGCTGAATATTTTTATAGTTTTCAAAATTTGAACAAGCTTTGCTACAAAATTTCATCAAAGCTATCAACAGTTTGCAAGATATTGAGTTAAGGAACAAGAAAATCACACTAATCAGGGAAAAATCAATCAACACTGAAAAACAAATTAAAAAAAAATAGTCACAGGGATATATTAGCGACTTTCAAATGTATCTTGGCTGTTGATCATGAATATAAAAAAAAAATGTTCTCTCGGCTGGCTCTGAGTGTTGAAATAAATCACCTTGAAAGGAAGTTTTCAATAGCTCCACTCTTTAGGAATAGCTCAAGACGAAATCAATAGACCTACAAGTGGTCTATCTGTGGCAGACATATTCAGTTAGTCTTTATATTTCATTATGCAATGTTACAAGGTTCAGCAACTTGCCAAAATGGTTAAAATTTATTTCCAAAATCAGTGCTCTTATTTAGTACAGAATTCTATGAATGACACAATAATTATAAAGTCCTAACTTAGAACATAAAAGAAAATCTTATAAAAAAACATTTTTTTTATATAATTTATCACTGTTTGGAAAAGTATATTTGTTTGTAAAATATTAGTATTTACAGTTATATTTAATCCAGGTTAAGTGTCAGTGCGCGAGTATAATGTTAAGTATGAACAAAATCCGCCCATTCTGTTTATTTGTTTGGTTACCGACCCTAGTAGATAGGCTATTTGTTATTACTTTTAATTTAGATTTTGGATTAACGTTTTTGTATATGACTTGGCTGTTTAGTAATAAATGAAGTCAAAACTGTAACACGTGGTTTTATTCTGGAAAGTATTTTTAAATTGAATCACGCACGCCGTTCAAGTGAAAATGTTTTAAGTAGTTCAAAACAACAATCACTCTTTTTCATTGTTTATAGAATACAGCCTTTCAGTTAGCTCAGACAAAACTGAATAAATAAATAAATTAATGTCTTATTATTTTTTGAATTTTTTTTTAATTTGACAGGTTGACTATCTCAAAAATTAAAGCCAATCAAGCAAAACGTGAGTCACATTTGGCTTTTTTAGAAGAACAATAATGCAAATGAAAATTAATGATTCCACAGAAATAGCAAATTAAAGAAAATGTAATATAAAACTTACAACTAAGACGTTAAAGAAAAGTTTGGAAATAATCGACTTTATTTTATTCGTTTTGAAACAATTGAAGATTTATAGGCCGGAAAAGCGATTTTAAACTGAATATTCAGTCCAATAGGCTCTCGACTGAAATCCTTTCCATTTTTAGAATATTATCTTTCAAATTCAACAATTTTATGTTTTGTTCCAACACGGATTTTAATAAGAGATTTATAAATTGTTTTTGTTTATTTGAATGTTAAAAGTTCTTAAAACTAACTTTAATATATATTTCCCATGCTGGCGCCTAGTGTTAAAATAATGAGACGATTAAACAAAAAAGGCTTACGAGAGCCAGTTGCCCTCTTTTGGTACACATTTGTACAAGGCAACTTTACAAATGTTTCCTCCTTTTTTCTCTTGTAGAAGATGGACACGCTGTGGAGCGCACAATGATGGTATTTTAAAAAGCCACGTCACATATTTGATTAGATAATTAACTTGATATAAGTGCCTTCAAGACTTAAGTCGTTAAGCATTCAAGTTTGGATTTCCCAACCCAGATTCAATTACATATAAAAACATTCTTTCTTATTTTGGAAAAAATATGAAAAATATAATTAATGCAATCTTTCTGCTAAATTTTGTAGTATTTTGATAACAGTTCAGAAAAAAAATAGTAGTAGTCATTAACTGATCTTTACGAAACCCAAAGTTGAGCACTTAACGTCCTGAGCAATGAAAGTTTATGTCAATGTTAATTATCTAATCAAATATGTAACATTCGCATTTTCTATAATTTATTTTTTAAGACGCCTTCGTTGAGAGCTTCATCATTGTAGGACATGCAGCAAAGTATTTCCATGTACAAAAAAAAAAAAAAATGAAAAATTTTTAATTTTGCCTTTCGAAAATAATACTCCTAAATGTGCCTACCATAAATTGGTACTCGATTCGTTTTTAAATGGTGTCAAAAGTTGAAAACTGAAAATTAGTGGCTTACATGTTTTTATTACTTAGTATAATTTCACTAAACGTGTTTGGTATTATGTTATAAGTTTACCTAACAGCAAAAAAATCTGTTAGTTAAATTTTGTCAGTGCCGATTTTATTAAAATTATATTGAATAATAAAATTATAACTACCTATATAGGTATTTACCCATTATTACTTTTTAATTTTCAACTTAACATCCTGTATTTCAGAAAATTTTATCCAAACATTTTTTATTTTCGTCTATTCGTCTCATTTTGAACAATAATATTCAGTTGTTCATGTCCTATTCTTAATTTGATGATACCATTAAATAAAAGTGAATATAAATTAACAGCGTACAACTCAAGTTTAATTAACCATCAGCGATATATCCAAAATCCAACCACAATATAGAAAAAAATGTTCCCTATTATAGTAAAATTCCACCCAATCTCAACTAATTCAATCTTTTTCAAATAAAAACTGGTTTATTTTATTATATCGTTTATTTTCGCATTTTATGTGACCTTCAAATACCCTGTATTCTGTGCTTTTGTAATAATTTGAAATAGTAAATTGTAACTATAAAAATACATTACCGAAGACAAGTAGAAATGAAAAAGAAGATTTTAAATTATAATTCATACTCAAGCACAGACATGACCTAAAGACCTGACTTGGACATAAGTACAGTATCGCCATCTACATTCTATGTCCATCGTCCTCCAATGATAAGTCCATAAGGTTACCCTACTATATTTATTCATACAACGCTAAAGAGATTGTTTAGAAGTTTAGAAGAAGGTTCAAGCTGCATGTTTTGATGTTTAGAAGTATAGAAACTTAGAAGTTTAGTTCCAGCTACAGAAATTTATTTCAAGTATATCAAGAGGTTTAGTTCGAGTCATCTAAAGAAGTTTAAGAGATTTAAGTTTACCTATGAAGATTTATACTTAAGAGTTGGTGATATTCGAAGTATAGCATACGAATCCCCTTGAAGAAGGCCTCTACAAGTATCTCCTTAAATACTACCTATTATTTAACAGATAAGTCTTGAATAAATCATTTAAATTTTAATAAGTAAGTCTCTGTGAATTAGAATTTGTCGCTACCTTATCTGAAACCTTATTTATTTATCATATCTTAATGGTTAGTGATTTTCTCTATTTTATCACTAATCCATAGTCAAGTTTAGTAAGTTTTAAATATAGTGGCGCTCAACATTCTTTTTCAAAGTAATACGAGTTGTTTGATAACCTAACCCACTCCCCAAAATCATAAGAGCTTAAAACACTATAAAAAATAGATAAAATATATTAGAACATGAATATCTCAAGTTAAGTTAATTATTTTTGCTATTTCATAAGTCTCCATCTTTGAGTCATTCATTAAATTCAGGACCAGGCACCTTGTATGCTAATCATTGGTGTGGGTGCTAAATAATTCCGTTTATTGGCTCGTCGACAAAAAAAATTCCAACTCATTAAGAATATTAAATAAATCCACTTCACAATTTTCATTACGAACTGTCATAAATTAATTGCGTATAAAAGCAATTGTTTAACAATTTTTAATTGTGTATGCCTTTGGGGAAATTGTTAAGTTACCTTTGTTGTAGAGCCGATGCCCACGCACGCACACTTCAGTGACGTGCAATTAAAAATACGGGATTAGTTTTATTTGAAATTAATCGGATTATTTTGAATTCGACTAAATAAACAGAAAACCGCAGAAGGGCCAAAAAAATTTTTTTTTTGAAAACTGCCATCATACGTTGACTTTTACATGTTACTTATTGAGGGTCAAAATAATAGTTTTGGTCTGCAGAACGTAAAACTCTTTTACAAAAATCAATGAAAAATATAGATGAGAAAAATCAGTTCACGTTTGTTTATTGACCCTATTTATTTTTATAACACTAATTTATGTTTCATTTATAATAATAATAATCTTTTTCTACACCCGTATTATAATAATGCACTTATATGCCCATAATCCGTTTCATAATGATACCCATTATGATACAGATTTTCATTATGATACAGATTTTTAATCAATAGAAACCTACAATTTTTCAATCAAGCATGATGTTTGACGTTTGTCCTAAATTCCTATGTAATTGTTTTAGTTGTCAAAACGTATTAAATTTTCGTAGATAGCTAAACTTCGATAATTATAATATTAAAATGTCTGATATCAGCGATATAGAAGACTCCTCCACACATATCGGAGAAAGGAGAAAATGCAGTACAAAATATTTTGCCCCAAAAATCTGTGGTAATACCAATACCCAAGGTAATACCATTAATTACAATTTTGTAGAATTTTTTATAGAAATACGAGTAATTACTGTTATTGTGTTCAATGCCAATATAAATAGAATATTTATAGGTCTTGATTATTTATCGGGTGTAGAAAAAATAGCGTATGCAACTCTCATGTAGTGGTTATTAAAACACTCGCATAAACCATACGAAACTCGCCTTTGGCTCGTTTCGTATCCCGGTTAATGCTCGTGTATTAATAACCATCATTACATGATCGTTGCATAATATACTATTATTTAAAAGAAAACAATATAATAATATAAATTAATTAATTGGAAATAGTACGAATAAAGTAAGAAAGACACCCATTGATGACCTCTAAGAGGTAGCGCATGGACTATTTTTTACAAATTCGGCTTATTTAAACAATAAAACATATAAACATTATACAAATAAAATAAATAGTAATATGAATATATAAGTATATAATAAAATTTATGATAAAAATTAATTGAGTACATAATAAAAATTAGTTTAACACACATTTAAAATTAAAGGAAACACAAAACAGAAGTAATATTGTATATAATAATATGGGAAAATTTTAATACATAAAACAATATACACATGAAAACACAAGTGATTCAGTTTTTTATTATTTATGTTCGATTAGCATATGCAAAAGTTCTCTATCTGATGTTATTAAATAATTTTTGATAATTTTTTTTAAGCAAATGTATTGAGTTGATAGTCCGTAAATAAATTTTGTATACATAGTGGTCCACCGGTAACGCCTCGGTCTGTATATCCAAAACTAAACTTTTTTTAAAAAATCGGTTTTTACGGTGAGATGTATATCAGAAAAGGCAACAATTTAAAAATAAATTCAATAATACAGGGTGCTCCAGGAAATTGGAATATATCAAAGTTAGGTTTTTTTATTTGGGACACCCTATATTTGATTGCATTTTTGATATATTCTAGGATTTTCAAAATTTTGGGGTGTTTAAAAACTGCAAATAAATCCTACATTTCTTAATATTTCAAAGTGATTTTTTTAAGGTACATTAAGCGTCTTCTGGGCTGTAACCTCAAATACTTACTGATCAAAAATATCGTATAGGGTGTTTACGAAATAGATATTTATTTTACGTAGATTTAAACACCAAAAACTTCGTTATTTTAAATAGAACACCCAGTATATTTTAACATTATTAAAAATATCTTTCGGAACCCTTTTAAACAATATACATAGGTATTCCCTATACCTATATGTTGTTGTTTTAGAGAATAGTCTAGTTCTTATAATTTATGTAATTAATTCAATTCATAAAATTTAGTTAATCGAGGTGCCTGGGCATTGATTGTCAATTTATGTCATTTTAATTTAAACTGTTTCCAATAGGTATTATTTTGTGTTTTGTGCAATGTTATTATTAAAATGAAGCAATATTCTATGCAAGAAATGGTGGATATGATTCCAGGACCGACTAAGAGGGGGGGGGGTAGCCGGGACTAATTCCCGGGGCCCGGACTCAAATGGGGGCCCTGCAATCGAATGTTCGGCACAAGACGAGAGAGGGAAGTGTTCTTTTTTTTTTTAGAAATTTCAATTCAAGTAGAACAGGAACAGTTTTTGTTTAAAGACTTTTTTTCACGGGGCCCAAATCTAGAGAATTGTCCTGGGGCCCGGCCTGGCTCTCGGCGGCCCTGTATGATTCTCACCGTAGGTGAGTGTTATGAAAACTGTTTTTTAGCAACACGGGTTTATGCCCAAAAGTATCCAGACAGAAATCAACCGGATAAGAGAACTGTTGAATGAAAGAGTTTTAGAAGGTTTTCGTACAACACGCAGTGTTGCATATACAAAACAAACTGTGAGTAAACCCGTAGTTGATAATGAAGACAACGAATTTCTAGTATTAGGTTCAGTAAAGGAGAATCCTCACATCCTCACCAGGGAAATTTCGAGGCAAATGGATATACCTAGAACCAGTGTAATGAGAATTCTCAAGAAACACCGATTCCACCCTTACCATATCCAATTTCATCAACATTTATATGGTACTGGTTTTCAACGACGCATAGATTTTAGTTTATGGGCGCTAGAACAGGTAGGAGAAAATAGAGACTTTTTCGATTTTGTCTTATTTACAGACGAATCCACTTTCCATAACAATGGCTTAGTAAATCGCAATAATTTCCATTACTATGATACAGAAAATCGGCACCTATTTCGAACTATTGACCGACAAAACAGATGGAACATAAATGTTTATGGGGGGATCCTTCGTTCAGATTTTTGGCTGCTTCTCGAAGATATACCATTGAACGTACGGCAATAAATGTGGCTACAATTAGATGGTGCTCCTTCTCATTTTGCGCGGGACGTGAGAAATTACTTAGACCGGAAATTTCCTAATAAATGGATAGGAAGAGAAGGCCCATGCCATTGGCCACCTAGATCACCCTGTTTAACACCCCCAGACTTTTTTTTATGGGGTTACATAAAAAGTCTTGTATACAATACCCCAGCAACCACGCCAGAAGATATGAAGGAACGAATTAAGAATGCATTTGCAACTATTACGCCGGATATGCTAAAAAGAGTAAGAAATTCGTTTGAACGAAGGATCACAATGTGTATTCAAGAAGACGGTCATCATTTTGAACATCTATTAAATTAATTTATTATCTTGTATTATTTTGTAATTCGTGTTTAAAAAAAAAAAAAAAATGTAACAATGTTAGTAAAACTATCACAGATAGGTATAGGGAATACCTACATTGTTTGAAAGGGTTTCGAAAGATACTTCAAATAACGTTAAAATATATTTGGTGTTCTATTTAAAATAACGAAGTTTTTAGTTTTTAAATCTACGTATAATAAATAGTATTTCGTAAACACCCTATATAATATTTTTGATCAGTAAGTATTTGAGGTTACAGCCCAGAAGACGCTTAATGTACCTTAAAAAAATCAATTTGAAATATTAAGAAATGTAGGATATATTTGCATTTTTTAAACACCCGAAAATTTTGAAAATCCTCGAATATATTAAAAATGATAGACTCTAGGTATAACAACCCCTTAACAAAGTTACACTAATTTTCTTTATAGATTTCAAAAATTCAATAAAATATAGGTCGTCCCGATTAAAAAACCTAACTTTGATATATTCCAATTTCCTGGAGCACCTTGTATTATTGAAATTATTTTTAAATTGTTGCCTTTTCTAATATATATCTCACCGTAAAAACCGATTTTTTAAAAAAAGTTTAGTTTTGGATGTACAGACCGAGGCGTTACCGGTGGACCACCCTGTATATCAGGTAGTAATTGAAAACTTTACTACGAAGGTAATTTAATGATTTCTGGCCAATAGATTTGTTTGATAAATGAATTTGTACATTATTTTGAATTTTTGCTCTTGTTATGTATTTACGTTGTATCTCTTTTAAAACATTCATATTTTTTTTTGGTATATAATAAGATATTAAAAATAAAAATTTGTCTAACATCCAGTAATTGTGTTTCTTGGAACAATAGATTTGATCGGTAAGTATTTTTTTTATTGTAAATAACTTTAATTATTTTTTTTTTGTATTATTTCCAGTTTGTTTAGATAGATCTGCTGCACCCCACGATGTTATACCATATCTTATTAGGGATTCTACTAAACTAAAATAAATTATGCTAAATACACTTATTTATATTGACAATATTTATCTCAACACCATGATCTCTTAACTAAAACTGACTACTCCAATAGTAAAAAGCTTATTTTTGAGTCATAAGTGGCTTCTAGAATGATCTAAACGTTCGTTGACTAAGAATAAGCGTACCCGCCAGAACATTCATCGCCGGATTCACCATTTTTTAGATTGTGAATTCAACAGAGTAGATGTTTCTAAACTTTTTGTTACTGATCTATTGTTTCCTATATTTATTCAGTTCGACTAGCGATGACCAAGCACAAGCGTGTCTTAAGGGGTTAGTTTATTCGATAAAATATTTTTCACCGAAAATGGCTCAAATAAGTCAAATAGGGGCTTAACGGATTAGAGCATGACCGGACTGGTCGAAAGTTACTCGCATGTTATTACTATAAAAAAAAAAACAATTAATCAATTATTAATTATTTCTTTTAACGTCGTAATTTTACAATAATTGTTGTGAAAACTAACCTCAGGACGGTAAGTCTTTCACTGCAATAGTTTCTTGATTAAAGCAGTGGGTACTTATTGAAGAAGCACTATATTTTGGGGCAGGTAATAATATAGATATTCCCACTTTCTTCTCAATTTTCTTCTTGCTTTAATTTCACCGTATCAATATGGCTTTAGGGTAGAAAAAATCCACATGATATGCGTTAACTTCATATAAAGAGTGGGTTTATTATCTGCCCGCAGATTAATTAATTGAGATATTGAAATGAAACAAAAACAGTTTTATTTTATTCGAAAATTCCCAAAACTAGAAAATAGTTTCATTAATACAGAGTAGCAAAAATATATGTTAAAAATTTGAAAATAAAGGTAAACAGAGCATCTATGTCTTATTAGCAAAACATTAGGATCTTTATAGAATTTGGAGCAAATTTACTTTCAAGATGTAATAGAGAAATTATTGACCAGGAACAGAGCTTTATTGATTGTTATTCTAGATACTTTATTAAACAGAGTAAATCCCAAGTTGATACTTTTTAAACTATGTACTGAAAAGTCTTTAAAATAAACAGCTTGTTCAAATAACTTTTTCAAATAATTTTTTTCAAATAACTTTTTCAGATAACTTTTACAAATAACTTTTTCAAATAACTTTTTCAAATAACTTTTTCAAATAACTTTTTCAAATAACTTTTTCAAATAACTTTTTCAAATAACTTTTTCAAATAACTTTTTCAAATAACTTTTTCAAATAACTTTTTCAAATAACTTTTTCAAATAACTTTTTCAAATAACTTCATTTCAGCCAGGCCTTCACATTGGCACAGGACGTGGAATGATGTTTTCTCTTCTTCTTCACAGAACCTGCACAAAGTTGCTTTTTCTGCTGGATTAATGACACTCATGTGTCTTTTGAGGCGACAGTGTCAAGTGAGAAGGCCTACTGTTATCCTAACGATTTGACGCTTTTGATCCAGTAGATCTTTCGTGAACTTGGCCGATGGTTCCTTGCTGAACTGTTTGGCTTGTCTCAGTCTTGGATAGTTGTTCCACCATTCCTGAGACTCTTTTTGTATCCATTGTTTAAAGGATGCCTTGCACAATGCCTTAGCAACTCCACAGAAAGGTTCGGGGCCTGTCATGGCCTTATCTGAGCCATATCGGGTTAATTCGTCGGCCTTTTCGTTGCCCTGATATCCCTCATGGCTTGGAACCCAGACTAGAGTCACCTTGTTTTGACTACTTAGCTCTGCCAGGTCTTCTAGACAGTCTTTCACCAGTCGTGATTTAATTTCTTGTCGGAGAATTGCTTTTAGAGCTGCTTGGCTATCAGAGTATATGACAATAGTTTTGCCTGATACTTGCTGATTTAATATTTCTCTTGCACAGTGTTGTATGGCTATTAAAAAAAATAACTTATTTAGCTTAACTTTTCACACAAGTCCAGGCCCAAAATCAGATTTTTAATTGAGTCTAAATTTTTTATTTATTTTAACGACTTTTATAAAAATTTAAAAAAAGAGTATCATTTTGGGATGTACTATATATACTCTTAAAGGTGTCTTTTTTAAGATAAAATTTGTAATATTAATAATAATTATTATTTTTATTTACCTACCGTATATTTTTAATTTATTTACAGCTAATTTTGAAAACATTCATTCGATTCATTAAAACGAATTAAAGAACGAATCCTTCCATTCAACATATGCACAAAGTCACATTTTATATTTTACAACATGTCGTTAGGTCGGTAGATACCTTAATTCGAAGGTTAATATTTTCGTGTTTCACAGATGGCTTGTCTCTAATTGCCCATGTAGGCATAAAAAGTTTATTACACTTTTTGATCAGCTACTAATAGGGCTTTTAAAAATTATTAGATGCCCTTGCCGTATTTTCGATAATTTCAGTTTATTATCTATCTACCCTTCGATCTCTAATCATTTGTAAATTTTATAATAGTCCCTCTATTTAACCACAGGGTGGTCCAGTAGGATTTTTTAAATAATCCTGTTTTTATAGACTTATACATGACTCAGTTTTATTTTTAGTGAGGCTACATTTGCTTTCGGTTTCTTATTTGATATAACCAATCTTCATGTCTGTGAATATTTGTCTAAGCAAGCAACAGGGTGATTCATGAAAACTTTCCACTTAGGTTTGTTTCGCATTGATGCAAAAAAAATACGCTTGTACCTTTCGATTTTAGTTTGAAAAGGAACACTTTTTTCAAATTGAAACAGCGGCACTACAATTCTCAAGTAGTGGGTATGAACAACCGCTAGGGAAGATTCAAGGATGACACATCATTGAAAAGTAAATTTGATGGAAAATTCAGCAATAACATTAATTCTTGCTTTACCTTTGATTTTAGTGCATGCTAGCTTGAAAGTTAATTTTAGTACTAATCTAATGTACCTTATAACATTATTGTAAATATCTCAATATTGCAATACAAAATTATACTACGAGGAAATAATGCTGAACGCAAACATTAAATGCGAAAAAAGACCAACACGGATAAAAAATTGTAGAACAAATTTCTACAATTATACATTTTTTCTCTACCATAAATAGTACATATAGGGACAGGGACAATTTTTAGTAAAAATTTCCAAATATTTGTAGAGAATGTATTGTAGAGTTATTATCTACAATATTTAGTAAAAATATCCAAATGCATTATAAGAATTGTTCTACAAATTGTTATAATTTTTGCTATTCATTGTATGAATTTATATTAAAAATGTATTGCGTTTTTTGAAAATAAATACGAAAATTTTACACAATAAATAGTAAAAATTCATACAAATTGTAGTAATTTTTAATAAAATTTGTAGTAGTATTTTATAATTATTATAATTATAACCTAGAAAAAATGTTCCTTAATAAAATATTCTTTTAATATAAAAGATACAAAGTCTTAATTAGATCATGTAATAAATAACAGTAATAATAGGGCACTCAGTCTCAGTTGGCTTTTCTGCACCTGAAAAATATGAAATAAAAATTAATACCTACTGTTCATACCCTTAAAACGGGGATATTTATCACCTTTACACTGATTTGGATATTAAATGACTAAGTCAGATAACTAACAAAAATGAGAAAGTAGGTATGTCAAAATTAAGACAAAAAAACATCATTGAACTTGGCACAACATCGATCGTTGGGCACAACATTCGATCGTTGACCACAACTATTTTTTTTTTTTAAATAATCTACTAAGGTTATTTAAATAAGTTATCTAAAAGTAAATTATTCAGAAACAATAATAAATGTACTTACCACTAATATAAGTTATTATTTAAAATTTTCTCAAACGCATCGGTGCTTATAATATAATAATGTGTTACAGGTACCTACTCGTATATGTACCATGCTTTGTTTTGTGAACATGGCGAATGGCTACTGCTGTCTGGCCATTTATGATCGACGTCAGAAAACGTTGGCCAATAGCAAAATTGTGTTTTATTCCATGACTTAGAATTTCTACAATATTATAGAATAATTTTGAACAAAATTGAATTTTTTTCATAAGAAGGGATGTAAAGTATTACTATTCTTTGTAGAGAAAATTACTATTTTTTGTAGAGATAATTATTAATATTTGTACAAATTTTTACAGAACTTAGTAGTAGTAATTACGATAATTGTAATAAATTTCTACTTCTACAAACAATAGTAAAATATACTAAACATTGTGGACTTCTTTCCTATTGTTGTAGCATTTTATTCGACAATTCAATTGCTACAATAATGAATAGATTTTAACTATAAATTGTAGTAAAATTTTCTACAAAAAGTTAAGTATTTTTCTACAAGTCTACTACTACAACATTGTAGTAAAATTTTCTAGTCACATTTTTTTCCGTGAAGGATTAGCATGCTTTTAGCCTTTCATTGAGACTTTATTTAAGCATTCATTTAAAGCAGTTAAATCGCTTTGACTGTTAAATACAAGAGCGAATTGGCAAAGATTGCCAACAGGGCACAAACAATCATCAAAAAGTAGAATTAATTGCTTTTCTAAATGTCAAATAAAAGCACGGCTAGTTTGCATTTAAATTAGAAATATTATGAGACTGATAAAGAAGAACTGGTAAAAGAAAGCTAAATTTTGACCAAACGGATGCTTCTCATTATCGCACTAAATGCTAATATAATGCTAATGCTTTTAAGTATCAGAGACCTAAAAAGTGCCAATTCTGGTCACCGTGGCTTATTAGCATAAAATCTATTAAGCCACAAGATCTTCTTATGTGCCAAATCACGCGCTTCCTTGTGGCCACGGTTACTTAATGATGACTACTTTTAGAAGCTTTGGTGTCCAGATTTAAATACTTATTAGCTTTGCTATTAGCAAGCTTCTTTATGGCTTTTTGTGTTACTTGAGTTGTAACATAATAAAGTTAGCAATAATGTAGATAAAGATTATTGAAAGGTATTTTTATGAAACAACCTCCTTAGATCCGTTCCTGTTTAAAACGCACCATTAGCCGTATTAATTATTTTTATTACAAGACTTTTTCGCTACAGTTGTAGCTAGATTTTTTTTTCAATTTAGTCACCACACTGTACCTGTACCGGCCAAAACAATGTAACGATATTTTTAATTATCTAGTCAATTAATTTTTTTCATTAATTTTCTAGCCCAGCTGGGTACCCGTATTAGTTGTAATCATAAGAGAATAAATAATTTTATTAGGATATTAATTATTATTAGACACACATTTAAATTATGCCACTTACACGTGAAGTAGGCGGACAATATAATTAGTTTAGATATATCAAGAAGTTATAATAAGTCCTAGTTAGGGGAAATTTATTGAGTATACCTCGGCAGATTCTTTTAACCTTTTGAAATCGTGTATTCGTAACGGATTCAATTTAATTTTATTTAATTGTGCAACGCAGAAATAGACCATAAAGATTAGGAATGCTAAGAAATATCTGTAAAACAAAGGAAAAATACCTAATTGATTTGTTCGATAAGTACCAGGGAGGTGGGAAGGGGAGGAAATGTCATACAGGCAGGAAAAAATTATGAAACAATTATTAAAAAAGGGCTGCATACAAACAACTTGTTGATTATATTAATAATAACAAAATATGTATTACCAATCAATTAGGTTCTCGACAGGATCATTCATGTGAATTTTTGTGGTAAGTTCTTGGGTTTTTAGGTACTTGTATGTATTCGGATGGTTTTTAAATGAAATCACAGATCACTTACATTTAGAATAGAAACGGCAATGTTAAAATTCGAGACAGTATTTTATAGCCACCGGGTGACCGTTCTTTGAACTATTTGGACGAAAGTGGCGCCTTCTCGCGCTCACTTTAGTTAATACAAAACGCGGGAACATTCAAACTTGTCATTCAATAATTAGTTTAAAAGTGATAGTCAAATTAAGATTTGTTCATACTAACTCCTTTTTTACGTTTATTGTAGCAATAAAATTATATTTGTTACAGCAAAGCAAAAAATAAGTAGTATGGACCAATCCTAACTTGACTACAAGTTGAAATATTTTATAATTTATTAGTACAAAAAAATAAAAAGCATGATCAACAAAATTATCTTATTAAAACAAAAAAACATACAAATAGAATAATTAAATGAAGCCTGTTTTAGCTGGAAAGTTAAGTTATTGTCCACAGAGGTTGAAACATTTTATCTAGAACAAAAAATAATAATATTAATAAACTTAAAAATCAAGACGGGTACAGGCAGAAAAAAGAGGCTAAGTCACATTTTTATCACAATTAGAGTGGTCCGCCCTATTTTATAAAATACCAGTATGTTTCCATGTAATAAGCCAAATTAGCAAATGCAAAACAGTACATTTAAAATTATGCCCAAGGACTTTTCCTACTGTTTGTTTGGCACTTTCAGTATTTAGAATAAAAAATTACAACTGTCTGGTAAATAAGTGGTAAACTACAATAAAATCAGGCAGCATATATACAAAGTAACATCTTTTTGTAATCAATTACTTTAAAACAGTGGTCGCCAACCTCTCAATGTGTTGAGCTACTTTGTTAATTTTGGAATAAACAGCGAGCTACCCACACGGAAGCCACGTAACGCAACGTAAATGAAATAATCCACATTTAATTTATCATTATATGTATTTATTTTACTATTTAACTGGTAATACATAATACATAGGTACTAATAATAAACTAATAAAATAACTAATATTACTAGTACGTACTTGTTCATAGCTACATTCCTACCTACCAAACGAAGGTGTTTGAAAAATAAACACAAACTTTTATCCAGCCACAACGGCATGTCACGTAAGATTTAAAAATAGTTAATAATAACAACAAAAAAAGTAACGCACTATCATGAACATAAACATTGAAAAATAAAAAAGCACGTTCAATGAGAAGGCTGACACTCAGACTCATCGATAATTTTTTTAATGTTTGCAGTATAATTTGATACAGCCATTCGAATACAATTATCCAAATGTTCATCTGTAAGTCGATTGCAATATTTGTTCTTAATAAACTTCATATTGGTAAAAGAAGATTCACACAAATAGGTTGAACTGAATAATGTTTTCACTTTCAAGGCAACACGGCATAGAACTGAATATTTGTCTTTACTTACAATAGGCCAGATACATTTGGTACTTGAGACTAACGATTTTAAGGCTAAATCATTTTGAAACTCAATTACTTCCATTTCTGTTGCAGCGATGTCTTCGCCAAAGTTCTGCATAACACAAGTTGCAAACTGTTGGATATCAATTTCCATAAAGGATGAAACAACAAACTGCGCTACTAAAGCCATTTCGTTGAAATCCTTAAAACGATTTTTGAAGTTATTCTTCAGGGTAGAAACTATTTCTACATGTTATTTGCTGTCATAGGGTTCTAATGGATTTTGAGATATTTTTTCTGAAAGAATAGGAAAATGCTTGGCATCGCTGTTAATTAGGTTTTGCTCCCAAAACTCCAGCTTTTTGATAAATGCTTTTATATCAGAAATCATTTCCGCTAGTTCTTTGTCTCTCCCCTGAAGCTGAAAATTAAGTTTGTTTAATTTCTCTGTAATGTCCACGAGAAAATCAAAATCTCTAAGCCATATTGAATTTTATAGTTCCGGAGTCGGTTCATCGCGTTGTTTGAAAAATTGAACTATGCAAGATAGGACATCATTAAAACGTTTCAGCACCCGTCCTCTACTTAACCATCGGACTTCAGAGTGAAGGAGTAGGTCCCCGTATTGACAGTCAACTTCATCGGCCAAGGTTTTGAATAATCTTCTTTGTAACGCTTGAGCTCTAATCTTGTTCACAATTTTTACCACCAGTTTCATAACGTTGTTTAGTTTCAGGAAATTTCCACATAATGCTTGCTGATGGATAATGCAGTGGTAACAGATAAATTGCGGAAAAGTTTCATCTTTACGACATAATGCCACCAGACTCTTATCACAACCCACCATAGCTGGAGCGCCATCGGTTGTCAAGCCTACCATTTTCGATATTGGAATTTTCTCGGAAGAAATAATATTTTTTAAATGAGAAAACAACTCCTGTCCAGAAGTGTCCTTTCAGTGGAATAAACTTCAAAAGATCTTCTTTAATCGTAAAATCACTAAAAACCATCCTGACGAAAACGGCCATCTGGGCAGTGTCAACGACATCTGTTGATTCATCCAGTTGAAGTGAAAAATAAACACAGTTATCTAAGCCAGTTCTTAACTGTAAAAAAATATCATTGCTCATTACTTCTACACGTCTCATCACTGTATTAGCAGAAAGTTGCATAGATTTTATAGCTGAAACTATCTCGTCTTTATTTCTAAAGTTGGCAAATAACGAATCAGCAGCTTCTAAAAACGCTTGTTTTATCATTTCCCCGTCTTCATAAGGTTTCTTTTTTTGTGCAATTATCTGGAACACGGTACGATGCTTCAGTTGCAGCCTTATTTTTGTCGACTGTTCTTAAAAATATTGATTGTTGTCCAATTAACTGCTTTTTTAACTGTTTCAGTTTCTCCTTTCTGGCGGCAGAATGTAGTGGGAATGACTTTTCAAAATTAGAATGTACAGTTTTAGGATGTCTCTCAATATTTCCTTTTTTAGCAACGGAGACCGAAGTATTACATAACAAACACACATTTTTATCTTTAACTTCTGTAAAAAAGAATTGTTCTTCCCATTCCGAATGAAAGTGGTATGTCTTTACCTTCTTACAACTGCTTGCCATAATATTATTTTTTGTTGTTCTCTACTAACCCAACCGCTGGACGTTGGTTACGCGTTCAGTTATAAACTAAGCGCAATGTCGCCGCGCCGTGCGTATTTATCCCGTTCAAAGCAATCCTGATGGTTCTCGAACACTAACGCGCTGGTCCGGCTGGTCGGTTCTAACCGATTCTAGCTTGATGGCGCCAGCGGCAGATCGCTCACCGCAACGTTGCCGCTGTTTATGTTTAATATTATGACAATTAGATTTTTTTGTGGAATTTTCGGAAACTTCTCTGATTTTTGCAGTTTGTATTTTTTAAATTAAAATCGTTGTGAGAGCTACCAGAATTGCCTCCGCGAGATACCGGTAGCTCCCGATCGACAGGTTGGCGACCACTGCTTTAAAGTATCAAAAGTTTGTATTTAGTCAGTCTAAATTTAAATTTGCTTTCCATTTTGGTAATTGTGACTTGGTCCTTTTTTTCCTGAACCCTTCAAATCTGTTAGGGAGAACAGAAAGTGTGGCATGAATACAAAAAGGTAAAGTGACTATTACTTCCCTGATTAGGCTGTTTTGGCTGCCACGATGCAATTCTTCCACTCCAAACGGTTTGAAGAAAGTTCGTACTAGAACAAAATAAAAAACAGTATAAGTAACAATATATCAATCAATATAAAAATCAAATGTGTTAGGCAACAGGGAAAGTGAAGCATGCATACAAAAAGGTAAAGTGACTATTACTTCCCCGATTAGGCTGTTTTGGCTTCCACGATGCAATTCTTCCACTCTAAACGGTTCGAAGAAAGTTCGTACTAGAACAAAATAAAAAAACTATAATCTAAATTAAATAAATAAAAATAAAATGTGTTAGGAAGGCAGGAAAGTGAGGTAGGGTATCTTGTCAAACAACTTGGTTATTCTGGCTCAAAACCTGTGATGCCAGATATAAACTACCAAAAAACTCCTTATTTTATAAATTTTAAACAAAAGATATAAAGGACAAGGTACTTGGGCCTTAAAAACATAGTAAGCATTACCAAGAGAATAAAAAATAGAACAAAAATAAAAGAACCATGATGGGACACTACAATGAGAGAAAAATGCAAATCTTACCAACAGTAAAAGTAGTTTTTTCTGAAGATTGTTTCAAACCTTCGCGACTAGTTGAAGCCTCAGAATATGTAACCATATTGTTTTGATCAACATGCTTGAAATGTATATCATTCGAAGTTAAAGGAAGTTCATCTGGTAAATGATCAAAACACACAACTTTCGATTCTGAGAGGAATAATGTTGGATATGCTTCAACAATTAGACTTCTGTGAGTTTCAGAAACTAAATTTATCTTCAAAATGTTTTATCACATACTAAATAGTTTTTACGAATTTGTTGTGCCGTTTTATTATTGAAAAAGAGACTGCGAACAGCTAATACCCAAATTTGAAATAAATCTTTATTAGGATCGGGTTTGGTAAAACGATGTCTTCTCAAGAGTGTTTACAAAACAATTCGGCACACAACAATACGGCATATTTCAACTTTTAAACAAAAAATCACCACAAAAATATAAAATAAGCTCACTATTGTCAGCAAGAGCAAATAAACAAATTGAAAATTAAAAACACAATTGAACAAGACCAAGTTGACAATATAATAAACAATAATTTAGAAAATCGTACTATTTATTCATCCAGGATCCAGGACACTCCCAAATACAAACAATTAAACAATAATTATTCATAATATTATGATATTAATCACAATAAATACTGGTAATGGCTACCAATGACAAATGACACTCCAACATGCTTCATCTATACTCTTTGCTCCAACACTCCTCCCCATGGAAGAAGGATAATTACTCCTCCCCCAACTCCCACTCTTTCTACCATCAATTGTGGATTTCCTTAAATTATGTGTACAGCGCCCCCTGGAATTAATTATTTGAAACTAAAACATAGTTTCAATTCGGACCATACCAGTTACCGATACCTTAATGAAATTCAGATGTTAGAGCTTGTAGCACTATTCAGTGCATTTTTCAGTATGGTGTTTATTATTACTTTATATTATTATTTTTTCCTTTACATGTTGTTAATTTGTTTGTTAATTTCTAGTTTTAATTTCTGTTTCAAATTTCTTAAAAAAAACTCAATAAAAAATACATAACACTAAAAAAATTTATAAAAGAACATTCTGAGTTCACTATTCTACGCCCAGACAAAAACAACAAAATAACATTAAATTGTCTGAAAACTAGATACTTACCATTTTGTTCTTATGCAAAAAGCCTTCCCACATTGGATCCATTAAATGTAGGATTGAATAACGAAGTTTGTGAATCTACATCAATGAAATATTTTTGGATTATTGTGGACAGGCATATGAAATGGGACTTCCATTTAAAAAAGTTAAGAGGGTTTTACCAAAATTTAGATATCTACTGCTTGAGGTCTCTTTATTTTTTTTTAATACAATCCTTATTAGTATACGGCGTCATTGGTTGGGGAGGTGTGTATAACAGCACATTTAAAGATGTTCATGTAATACAAAAATGGATTTTAAGAATAATTTACAAAAAAATATTGTATACCCTAGTAACGCACTTTACGATGATTCTAATATATATATGATATGAGACAGTTATACTTTTTACAAATTCTATTATTTTTAAAAAAATTTAAAATTACCTTAAAACCTTATGACCATCCCTACAATACACGTCGATCTGAAGCTATTTTATTTCCGCGATCAGAAAAAGTATCGGCCAAAGATGTACTGATTACCTGACTCTTAGAATCTTTATGTTGGTACCTCAAGAAATAAAGGACATTCCGTTGTACAGTAGATACAAAAATAGACTAAAAATCTGGCTTCAAAAAGAACGTAAATTAGCAAGTGATGTTATAAATCAGTCAAATCAGTCTTAAAAGATGTATTTGCCTTTTTTTTCCTATTTCGACTATACACGATAATAATTCATTGAAGACTGTAAAAAAAACATTTTTTATATATTTACATTTATATTTTTATTATTATTTGTATACTTATTTATAGATCTCTTTTACATTTTATAATTTTTTAAGATTTCTCTAATAGTTTCTAAATGTTTAAATGTTTTTTTAATGTTCAAATTAATTTTTGTTCTTTGTTGGGTTTTATAGGGACATATACACAGACCCGTTTAATGTTTCATGTACCTATCTTTAATCATGTGTTATGTATATGTCACGTACAAGCAGTTTTAAACTGCTTCTGTGATTACCCCCTATTGTTTATTCTCTTTTTTTAATTGTATTTATATTGATGTATCATTATTTGAATAAACATTATTATTATTATTATTATTATTCAATATCTACTACCCGAAACTACAATTTAGCATCGAGACTGAAAACAACAACTCTTTGAACTTCCTAGACCTAACTATACACAATAACAAAAATATACTAAAAACTGAGTAGTACACAAAATCAACATGGTCAGGACGGTATTTGAGTTTTTCATCAAAACACCAAAAATTCCAAAAAATCATAGGCTTGGCTGATAGGGCTATCAAACTATCCAACTCTGAATACAAAAAGTCAAAGATACACTAATACGAACTAACTATCCCATAAAACTTATTAATACTATAATACAAAAACGTATCCATAAATACTATAATAGTCAAAAACATAACAAAGAAAAAACAAATGTAAAATACATTTCTGTACCTTATGTCAATGGATTATCCGAAAAACTCTAACACAACAACATTATCACATAACTTTATAAAACTAAAAAACAAAATTCCACATAATAAAAAACCCACACAATTTACCAAATTCCATGCAACGAGGAAAACTGTAAGAAGACATATATAGGACAGTCAAAACAGTACTTCGAAAACAGGTTACGAACCCACAAAAATTCAAAAAATGCATTAACCGCTTTAATTAAACATAAACTTGAGACAGGATATTAATTTAATTATGAGAACATAACAATACTAAGCACAGAACAAAATTTTAAAAAACGCGAATTCCTAGAAATGGTACAAAAAAAACACTAATATTATCAATGATTGATGTGACATTTAATACTTTAATCAATTTTATTTAACCTACTATAAAAAAATGATTTACAATAATATGTAATAATAATAAAAATAAATAACAATGAAAATAATATTAAAAATTATAAATAACATTAATAACAATAACAATAAAACGAAAAAAAAACAAATAAAATATTAATAAATAGTAATAGTAGATACCAATAATAAAAACTCACTAACATTACACACCACACCAAAACAACAAAAACCATAAAAAATAAAAATTAAGAATATGACAAGCGACAGCATCAAATGTAAGTCATCCTCATCCCTATCATACCAACGAAAAAGTGCATGGTAATAGGTACTAAAAACTAATTCTACGTAAAAAACCAAAAAAATGCTTGTTCCGGCCCTCTATGAGGGCCCGTAAGCGAAAAAGAAACTGGTATCCACACCAGAACCATATAAAAAAAAATCCAAATAAAACCGACCCGGCAAACGTATAAAATAATTATATAAATAAAATAAGAATAAATCGTAAAAGAAACCACACTCATGCCCAAGATAAGCTAGTAATAATAAATAATAAAAAAAGAATATAAAACATAAATTCTTAACTAATAATATAAAAAAAAAACAAATTTCTTGCAAGCAATCTAATAAGTTAATTTGAAATAAAAAAAAAAAAGAAATCTCTAACATTTCATTTAAAAACCATCCGAATACAAACAGGCACCTAAAAACCCAAGAACTTCCACAAAAAACTATAAATTAAGGTGCAAGAAGTTAATGCAAAAGAAAGCAAATTTCCTTGACTTTGCAACTAACGCTTAGTAAATGGACTCAATGTATTGACAATGGCGACTTTATAGTAGCAGTTTTCTTAGATTTGAAAAACCATTGACTGATTAATATTGATTAAAAAATCTATAGGAATCAAGGGAATATATCTTTCCAAATCCTGTTAATTTGTAATATGGAGTACCCCAATGAAGTACACGGGGCCTCTTACTTTTCTTAATTTACATTAATGACATTGACGGCCACCCCAAAAGTGATTTTCTCAACTTGATTGCGGATGATACAGTGTTGCCTGTGTCGCATAAGAACTTGGATGTGGCCCTAGCTATGATGAATTCTTTCCTAAATCAACATCAACATTATTAAGTTAAAAATAAATGTAACAATAACCAAAGGTATACTCTTAACATTTTATAAATATACAAACAACTAGGTTTTAAGAATGTAGCTTTGACTATTGTATATTTATGTTGTATTTTTAGTTGCCTGGTATAAGCATACGTTTTAATCTATACGAAATGAAAGTGCCGTTTTAGTCCCTAAAGTGCATACAATATTGTTTCTACTATCATTATTAAAAGCAGGCTTTTGCCTTCAAAATCTTTTCCCAAATTGGCATTAAATGACGGCTTTGATTAGCTGCATTTTCTATTTTTCCCAGTGTTCATTTCGTGAAGAAATTTCATTGGAATAAATTAAGGACTTCATATGAATCTAAAAATAAAAATCCAATGGATTATAATCAGGACTTCATGGTGGCCATTCAAGGTTACTATCTCTGCTAATCCATCGCTGAGGAAATATTTCATTAAGATGATTTCTAATCACTATTGCGTAATGACAATGATAATTCAATGAATGACAGTGACAATATCTAATAAAAATTGTTTGACACACTTTAGTCCATTTAAAATAACGGTATAAGGCCGAGAAACGCCGCACTTGACGAGACCACTTGTGCCCTACGTATTTTGGGGCGCTGATTACGATAATGAGGGTTAAAACTGGCAGCAATGGTTGGAACACCCTAAAATTGCAAAAAACACTCCTGAATAGGGGTGTTTCTCGACTGTACTTGTTGTTTTGCAAACTGTCATCTTATATATTTTTTGGGGCGCTGATTACGAAAATCGGGGGTAAAACTTGCAGCAATGGTTGAACCACCCCTAAAATTGCAAAAAACACCCCTAACTAGGGGTGAACCATTGCTGCAAGTTTTAACCCCCATTTTCGTAATCAGCGCCCCAAAAAACATATAAGATGACTTAGTTCGCGATACACCATGACTGGTCATTTTTTCCGAAAATTCACCCCTTGGGAGGGGTATTTCTGGCATGTGGGGGGGGGGGGGGGGGGGGGTGTCACACAAATTTTTCAGTCTCGACACCCCGATTTTCGAAATCAGCGCCCCAAAAAACATATGAGATGAGGTAGTTTGCAAGACAACAAGTACAGTCGAAAAACACCCCTATATAGTGGTGTTTTTTTGCAATTTTGGGGATGTTTCAACCATTGCTGCTAGTTTCAACCCTCATTTTCGCAATCAGCGCCCCAAAATACGTAGGCGACAAGTGGTCTCGTCAAGTGCGGCGTTTCTCGACCTTCTACCGTTATTTTAAATGGACTACTTCCCGTAAATAAATAATTATTTGAAATCCCTTTACTTTGAAATGTTCATTTGCATTTGCTCGAAAATGGTTGAAATTTTCTTAAATTAGCTAAATGTATGCTTCTATGTCAATTTTAATTACGATTTTGTAATATGTCATGAAATTGTTACCAAGAAAATAAAAATAACTTTAACTTTGATACCCTGTATCTTTTTCCACAGCAATATTTTGTTAAAACGTATTTGCTCCAATCCAAATAACTTGTCCCTAATCTTTGTCCGAATAATTATGACTCACCCTGTACAACACATAATTCTAAAATAGTAGCACATAGTAATGAGTCGCTCGGAAATGTTAACAGACACTTAAAATTGGGCATGTATAAATATATTAAATTTGGCTGAATTTCTTACAAAGGCAAAATATAGTTTTAAAAAAGAAGAAACAACAAATTACTACTCAGGTTTTTGTTTTAATGATTTACTGATTAGTGTCTGGTATGCAAATAAAAAACGTGAAAAAAATCCAAAGTTTGAAAGTATGTTACACAAGATTTGTCCAAAAAAACAAAAATACAAATGCAAAAGAAGAAGTTATCTTCTTAATAAACATTAAATACTTAGAGTAAAATATAAGCATTCTAATTATTATTCTGTTACCTCTGGAATTCCTTAGAGGTCTCATGTGGGACCCCTTCTTTTTAATTTATTTATTAATGATGTAATTTACTGCTTTCTTCACAGTAGTCTTTGCCGACAAATTTGGAAATGCCTTATTAATAACTTCATATTTTATTTAAAATTTTTAATAAATCATAAATGTACTATAAAACTAGCAAATAATAGGGAGGTTAATGAGAAATAATTAATTTCTCTGAGTGTAGCTTTTGGTCCTTCGAGCCGGACGCGATCATTAAATTAAATAACGTTATTTTCCTTTGTTAGTATTAAACGCACCGAAATCAATTAAAATTATATATATATATATAACTATATATAAAATCCAAGATGGCGAAAACCATTCTTTTATTTCACTAATACCGACCAATGGTAAACTAATTGGATCCACGCCTGGGGATAAGACATTTCTTGTTCGCTTGATTAGGATTTACGACTGGCGTTTGATATTTAAAACCAACTATATACACCAAATTAACTTTATTATGGTTTTAATGCGAAGTAAGGGTCAATTTAAATCAGGGACGGACCTATGAATACAGGTATTAAGTACACTGAAAAAGGCAAATTATCGCTAGAGGATGCTTTTACCTCTTATTTATTTGCATGAATCTTTTTTAAAAATGTTCTTGGGTTAAACAATAATTAATTTATGGACATACTGTATGCAGGGTGGCGAAAACTTCAATAAACCCCATTAGAATTTCATTAACTGTTATAAATTAACCTTATCGATTCAGGAGAATGTATAATGGGCCTTTTAAGAACTAATTTATTGGTTATTTCAATATTAAAATATCCGATCTGGTTTCCGAGATATTTGAGCAAAACCGAGTTAGGAACTTTTCTTTATTTAATTGACACTTTTGTTGAAAATAAGAGAAACAACTTTTTTTTTTTGAATGTCAAACGCACCGCTTACAATAGCGAAGCCAAATTTTTTAAAACGTTACATCTTTAAAGGGTAACGTCAACTGTTTTTTTTTTAATACGGACCTGTACTTTTCATTTCATTTTCTCTCTACCTAACCAGTAGGTATTATGGTTTTTTCACTATTATGATATGATAATGAACTGTTGGTACTTTACGAATTTTTGTAGGTACTATCATGTTCATTTTCACTCTGAATATTTTTTACCATTGGCTTGTAAATTGATACTAATAATAATAATAAGTTTTATATAAAACAAAATGCACATTCATTAATTTTCAATAATGGCTACATTTTTTTTGAGCTTTTAACACAAAACAATGCAATAAAAAATTAAAATCAATGCTTTACTTATGTCCCTTTTGGTTTTAGAGAAGAATCCTATGGTTTTAGAGATAAATGTGGTTTTAGAAAAGAATGTAGTTTCACAAAAGAATTGGTTTTTTGAGAAAAATATACCTATTTTTAGGATATTTTGTTCGTTTTTGTTTTTCTCTATATGCTGTTTGAATAAAAACGAGGTGTCTTCTATACCTCTGCTATGACATGTCTTATAGCGTTTTGCCAATTGCCCGGTGAAATTTTTGATAAGGAGTCCCATAATACTTGACGAATATCTTGAAGTTCAAATGTTGTATTGTTTCTCGCGACATACCCCTTCATTTGAGCCCAGATTAGTTCAAAGGAGTTAAGTTCACAGTGATAAGGTGGTAACCGCAACACTTTAACTCCATGTTTTTTTTTGCTATTTCTGAAACTGTTTTATCAAACGTTAAATAAGTTTTTATGAAAAAGACAGAAAAATTTATATTTTTTTAACGATTTTCTAAAATTTTGAAAATTGAAAATCCTCAAATGAAGCATCATATGGACCTGTATTACCAATTGTGTCTAAACTATTCGAAAAACTACTGCTAAAGCGACTAACACCTATTAAGTATAAAGAAAAAACCATTTTCTACTGTTTTTTATTTGGAAACAAACATTCAATAATTAAATTAATTCACCTGATAAAAAACAATTAAAAAAGCATATGAAGAAAATAAAAAATGTTCAATAATATTTTTGTATGAAACTCACTCGACTAAAGAACAAATTAATAAATTGAAGATAATGTTACCAAAATCACAAACAACAGTAAATGACATTAACGCAAGAAGTACCACTAGGTAGCATGCTAGGAACATAACTATGGTGTAAACTTGTGGTAGGTATACCACAAACCGAATATATGATTATCACTACTTATGCTGAGCTATCCTAGCAGAAGAACATAATACATATGACAACTAAGAAAATATAGATACACTCCAACAGGCATTGAACAATTTAACTGAATGGGACAAGATGTGGAGAAAAAGAACAAATGAGAGCACATCATCCTTCATTAGCAATATAGTAAATATCTGGGAATAAAACTGGATGTTTGATTAAAATGGAAAGAGCATTATAAAGAAAACTTGACTTAATATGTATAAAAAATGCATTGGTTATTAGGATGAAAATCAAAACGTCCTGTGTATAATAAGTTATTGTGTAAACAAAATTTAAAACCGTCTGGCTCTATGGAATTCAGCTCTGGGGATATGCAGCAAAGAGCAATATAGACAAAATTAAAATCTTTCAGAATTAAGTACTTCGAGGTATTGTAGACGCAGCGGGGTATAATAGAAATTATCATCTTCACAGTTATTTGAAGATACCGATTGCCAAAGAACATATAAAGAAGAGATCTGCAGAGAAACAAGAATGAAGTCCATGACAATATCGAGGTCCTACAGATTCTATTATTCTATATTCCTTTATAACTCGATGCAATTTCATTACAATTTTGGATCCGTATAATTTGATGTACAAGGTGGCTTTTCCGTCATATCTCGAACTTCGATAGCGTGACGATAGTTAAAGTTACTATCGGTACTATCGATAGTGAACTTGAAAACAAAACTATCGATACTATCGATAGTGCTATCGCTTAACGAAAGTCCCATAGTGTTTTATAAAATTTTCGCTACCCTGTATACCACACCGTAGAGAATTCTTCAAATTACTTCATTACACCTTACAACATACACGTTCCCAACAAAAAACAAACGATGATGCTGTGGGAAAACAGCATCGTTACAACACTATACACAACACACTCTGATCCAATAATACCACCAAATCACTGTTACTGATTAAAGACGATGATTTTCAATCTTATCAAATGAAACGTCTAGTTTTCAACCAGAAGAGAAAAAAAAACACCCGCATTTTTCGATACGATAAATTAGAATTCGTTTTGGTAATATTAAAACCACGTTTTTCGTATGTAATTTCACGGTTATAGCTCTGTTTAAGGGACGGCAGGTAAAAATACTCGTTAATAATGAAAACAGAAACAAATACCTAACGATCTACCGGGAACAAATGATACGCTATCATAAGTCATTACCTAATTTCACGGATATCGCTGAGGGGGCAGTCGGCCGATACCCCATGATCATTATGAATTTTATTTATTTCTACGAAAACTGTTTCGATAAATTAGTCAACACTAATTAGGGCTGCAGTATTTTTAATTATCACCGCATTCACGAGATACAGTGAAATTGGGTAATTAACTATGACATAGGTACTTAATGAGTATGAGTGAGGGTAGCCATATGTAAGTGGTTCGGATTGAGTATGAAGGTTGGAAAGAACAGTCCTTTCTACCTCACAGAGTCAATTTATTGACGACCATGGATGAATTTAGTAATATTTTGACTTACCATATTTACCTTATCATTAACCGAAACCCATAAATCCAGCAATATTTAAGAGTTTTTGATAAACAAATCAATATAAGTAGTCAAAACTATTCTAATGATAAATAAATTAACAATTATAAACTCAAATGAAAAGAAATTTCTATGAAAAATTTAACTAAATTCAATTCACATAGAAATCCCATATGGAATTTCGAAGGGCAATTTTAACCCAAAGAATTATTAGAAACGAATTATCAAATAAAATCAAAATATTAGACCAATCGAAAAATCCACAGCAAAAGCAAATAAGATTTCCTAGCTCCAGAGACAAATTCCTGAATCCCAGCAACGACAAAAGACGAAAATTCCAGACCAACAAGACATACATCGTGAGTGCGGTCAAAAAACAGTACGGGCCCAGGTACCTATAAACGTTTATTATAAAAGTACGATCGTATTTTCACTTAATTGGAAGAGATATTTAAAAAATCTGTATATACAGGGTGTTTCCGAACTTGGCGTTCAAATTTGTAGGGGGGGTAGTTCGCATAATTTGAGAGCGATTGGCAGATTTCATTTTTCTAAAAAAATTATAATAAAAAAAATCAAAGAGCAGGTCCTACCCTGAGCGCGTAGCGCAATAGTCCTCAAAAACAGATGCGATTTGCAATTTTGTCGATTCTAAGCGTAGCGCGCGCGAGTCGAGACGATTTTATCGCTGTGCAGGACCGTACCTGTTTATAATTTTTAATTAATTTTTATTTTAAATATTTTGGAAAAATGAAATCTGCGAATCGGTCTCAAATTATGCGAACCCCTACAAATTTGGACGCCAAGTTCGGAAACACCCTGTATATAAATAAATGATAAATTTGTGTAAACAGTACTCAATTGTTAGATTAAGATCTACGAGAATTTGAAGTTATAGGTATAGTCAACAACAAACAGTGAACTTCCAAATTCATCTAAGCAAATAAACTATTCCTATCATTACACAGTACTTACGTGTGTTTTAATGTCAATTTAACAAAATAACTGCTATTTCACTTTAATATCTCCATATACACACGTGGATATTCTTCAATACAACAATAGGAATTAGGAACAAACTGACTGTCACATGTTATAAAAGCGGCAAATTTGAATTGATCAATTTTTTTTAATAAAAAAAAAACATTTTTGCATGTCAATCATAATAACCTTTTCTTCTAATAAGTTCTGCCTGGACTTTTTTTTTTCTTCTGATTTTAGGGTATATCTGTTACTTGCATCTGAAAGGTGGTGGTCATATTTGCGTTGTAACTCTATTCTTAAATCTAAAGAACTGGCTTCTTGGAGTTGGAGTTTGTACTTATCGCAAATATCACAAGTGTCTGTGTCAGGGCTTTTAAATGAATAGTTATATTCATAACTAAATATTTGTGAATATAACCATTTTTTTGAAATATTCTCATTTTTAAGGCCATTCTCATTACATTCTTCTAAGTACAAACTATACATTCAGATGGTTTCCTAGGTAAAGCTTCTTCATTTTTTCCCTAGAGTAATGGCACTCGTATGTTGGAAATTTTGATGTGTTTTCGGACACCATTGCGAACCTCTTCAGATATTTTATTGACGGGTTCATGTTTTCCCCTTTTATCCGGAGTTACAATTCCTTCATCATTCTTTTTTTTTATTTACATTCTATTTCGGTTATTCCTTTCACTTCAAAACTGTACTGATTAGTAAAGGTTTTTACCCTGTCGTTCTCCTGTTCGTTGTCTGATCCTTTTTATTGGCATTTGTTTCACTCTGGATATTGTCGCCTTATGTTAATGCTTTTGCTAGCCAAACATTTTTGTGTTTTTTTTCGAGTTTCTTGAGAAATTTTTTTGTTGCATAGCAGTTTGCACTTTTTAGGGCACGCTACTTTCATTGTTCTTGGTTCCATTACCCGACTTCCACTGACTGTAGTATACTCAAGTCCTGAAAGCCTTTTCTGTCTGGTAATTTTTTTTCCATGTTTCTTCGTTGCGATTTCTTTTTCGGCTATTCTTCTTGTTCTATTTATCATTCTGATCTAAAGGGTTGTCACCTTTACCATCGTTTTCATCGTCCGATACTTTTTCACTTTCGTAGTCGGAATCAGCTACATCGTCGTCGTCATCGAAATCCGAAAATTCATTTTCTGGGGTCTTCTTATACCCAATTCGTTCTTTAGTTTCGGCAGTAACGTGTAAATCTGTTTTCTTTATTAAAGCATGCCTTTCCAGTGTCCGTTTGCATAAGGACCTCAGTGTTGGTACGGCATGTATAACGATTGGAAAACAGTTACCTATTCTAAAAAACGACCAAATAAACGACAAATTGTTGGAAATAATATTGACCTTTCCATCAAAGGCGTTCCAAGATTAGCAACTTTACATGTATGTATCATCCTTCAAAGTAAGAATTTTTGAAGATAACTTTTAAGCCGGCATGAATCCGACTATTTGGCCTCAGGGGGCTTACATAAGTCGGTTTTTTTACCGGAAAAAGCTACAGACGAAAGAAGACTGACTTGCTTAACAAGCAACTATACTATCCCAGCAAACATTTTGGTGTAATTTGACGTCGATACTACCTAAATTATATATAATAAATTTGGTCGCAAAATTAGATTTAACCATAATTAAGTAAAATTTACGTTGGCTCGACGTGGATTCGACATAAGTGGAGAATAAGACGACGTCGAAATTTGGTTTTATTTACCAAAATAGGTAGAATTACATCTAAATCCACATTGTAGTAGCCCAGTACGTTTGGTTAGTATTACCTCTCTAGGGAAATTTGACGTCAGTATAACGTTAATTCGACGTTGATTTAACTAAGTTTAGGTAGAAACTACCAAAATATTTGCAGATGACGTATGCCTCCAAGTGTACGAAAAGAAATTTTATACTTATTTGGTATTTTTATCTATATATAAGTAGAAATATTATAAGAACACAACTAAAACATATACCTAATTCACATGAAAGATTGAAAAGAAATAAATGTCAGTGACAAAAATATATGTAATGTAATTGCGGTGAATATACAGTTCACGCTTGTTGAAATTAATGCGAAGAAAATTTTGTCGTGCATGTTAACAGTTCTACTTAGAAAAATAACAATGCCCTTCCAAAATACTCTCTAATTAAAAAAATATAAGAAAAAAATATGATCATGTAAAAAAATAATAATAATATTATGAGCTAAAACTATGTTACGTTTGTTGTGTATCACTTTAGAAAATCAATAATGTTTCGTTTTTCGGTATTTTCATTCGTATGTTTTAGTTATGGTCATTTTAAAAATTTAAAATTTAGAATCGTACTTCAATTACGTTAAGAAAATATGGCGAATTCTGCGAATTCGACCTAAAAGTTATTATGACTAAGGAAATCTACGTATTTTACAAATACCTTTTTACTAAGTTGAATTAACTTTAATTTCACGACATATTAGTTAACTTTACCTATTTAAAGAAATAATAACTTATTGGTTTTATAAAAAATTTACCTATAGGTAAATATAACATATTTAGGTCACGTTGTTCTGCACTTGAGATTTTAGACGTTTCACTTTACGATAAAAATCGGAAGTATAACGATATGATTTATTATTTTTCGAACTCATTTTATTAATTATTTTTCGCACTCATTTAAAGCTCTATCTACACCACACGTAAATTAAGATTACGACTGTAATGGTTTTTTTAAAATGGCCGAAATTCTTAAGAATAATGACGAAGACAGTAACTGAACAACCTAATTGTTAAAATAACCTAAATAATATAAATTTTACAAATAGGTCATGTATGACTTTTTTTAAATTGATGGTTTTTAGTCGAATTTACTTTGTGGTAGATTTTTCAGGTAATTGCTACAACAAAGTTAATAAATATTTCTTCAAGATGACTTATAGGTCAACTAAATAAGTATTCGACTATTTGGTTGAAATTAGGTAAATAAACAGGTAGAATTTTGCTACGATCTCGACCTAATATTACTTTAAAGGAGAGTAAATAAAAGCGGCCAAATAGGTTACTATGGAGGCATAAAATTACGTAGAATTTTTAACCAAATCTACCTAGTTGGATATTCTACTATAAAGTCGATTTATAGTTGCCAAACAGGTAGATATTACCTAAATATGGCACCTAATTTTACTACAAAGGAAATTTAACTTTGAAGTAATTGTTGGTTATTTTTTTTAGTAGTTTTTCCCTTACTGATATGGTTAAAGTTACTTTTAAGCGGATTTGTGTAAAAGGTAGATTTCTTAGTATAATTTACGTAAATTTAAATATAAATTAAAACCGTTTGGTAAATTTACATTAGAGGTATATTTTTCTAGTCAATTTTACGTAATAATTACCTCAATAAGTAAATTCGTCTTTAACAAAGTCGAGTTATAACTAATGTTATAGAAAATGTTTGCTGGGATGTGTGACTATTCTCCTAAGGGGGTACAAGAATTTTATTCTACAAAACAATGTGAAAAAGTAAAAGTGACCACTAAGTGCATAAACCAGAAAATAAAATGTCATGCTTATCTCAAGAAGATTTTGGAGGCAAAGATTCGGTGAGTGTCTTCCATGTCAATATGCGATGTATTGGAAATAAACTTGAACAGGTTGAAATTTTATTAAACGATAATCCTTTTGATTTCTTTTTAGTTTCGGAACATTGGCAAAATGAAAGTTATCTTACTCAGATCAATATTCTTGGCTATATTCTAGAAAGTTTTTATTGTAGAGATCAAAATATTGAGCATGGAGGAGTCTTCTCTAGAAATAAATTCAGAACAAATTGTCTGAATCTTGATAAATATAATGAAAAGGGTATTTCAGAATTTTGTGGTATTACTTTATATTAATTAAAAATTAATATATTTACAGTATACAGACCGAGCGGTGGAAATGAGAGAGTTTTTCTACGAAATTTTGAATGTCTTTTGGATGATTTTGTAAATTCCTCGCATTCTATTATCGTTTTAGGTGATTTTAATTTTAACTTTAAGGGAGATTATGCCTCTCTAAATGATTTAAAGTGCTTGTTGAGTTCTTACGGACTTTCAATAACTATTGATGAATATACTAGGATCACACCTACACAATCTAGTTGCTTGGATAATATTGTGACAAATTTAAATCAGGGTTTTTATAAAGTTGGGGTATATGATCCTCTGTTTTCTGATCATTCAGGGCAGTATTTGTTTCTAAAAACTGTAGTTATAACCAAGCCCCAAGAATTAGGTAACTTTAACTAGGGCTATTTCAAACTCTGGCATACGGAAATTATCTTTTTCTCTTTTGAAAATTGATTGGGGATTCTTTAAAACAAGTCAAGATGTTAACTTTTTATCTTCTTTTTTTGGTAAATTAATTTACAGATCTTATTGAAAGGCATTTTCCGCTACAGAAGAGCAGACGTATGTTAAATAAGCAGCCTGTTTGTTGGTTTATCAAAGAACTTACAGAGCAAAGAGATTTTTTGTCAAAATTAAAAACTATTTGTGACGTTACAAAAGACCCTGTTGTTGTTAATAACTTTAAAAACTTTAAGAAAAACTATAATATTGAACTAAAACGTGCAAAAAGGAATGCATATGATAATTATATAGCTATGGCAGATAACAAATCCAAAGCGAGTTGGCATTTGGTAAACTTTGTAAGAAATAAATCAAAACAAAAAACTGTATTGAAAGTCTAACCTCAAATGACTTTAACGATTTCTTTTCAAATGTAGCGGAGAATATTATTAAGTCTTTACCAGTTTTACCAATTAATGATTTATTAAAGTTTAAAAAATTTCCAGCTCCCTGCTCATCATTTTTTTTTATGGTTGATGGCATTGAAAACGGACAGTTTGTAGGAGTTACACTGTGCGACTTGTCAAAGGCTTAATTACTATGGAGTTAGAGGAAATGCGTTGCACCTTTTTAAATCATATCTCAGCAATCGGTTTCAAAGTGTATTTTATAATAATAGCCGGTCAAATTTAAACCCTATAAATACAGGAGTTCCGCAAGGATCAGTTCTGGGACCGTTACTCTTCATCATATACATAAATGATTTATGCAATTTCCTGAAACCTATTCATAGTATATTATTTGCTGATGATGCTACGTTAATCTATTCAAGTCATAGCTACTCACAACTATCTAGTCTAACCAATGAACTGGAAGAAAAAGCAAGTTATTGGTTTGCGGCAAATAGACTTAAACTAAATAAAGATAAATCACAAAACATGAATGTGTCGCTGCGTGCACCACTACCAGATCCTAAAACTGTAAAGTTGTTAGGTTTTACTATAGACAATAAGTTAAACTGGTCCAGTCATGTTGGACAATTGAAAAAAAAGTTATCTAGTTCCTTGTTCTTACTTCGTCAATTAAAAAACATAACTAGTTATCATACTTTAAAAATAGCTTACTTTTATCTTTTTCATTTTCATATATCATATGGAATCTCGTTATGGGGAAACTCGGTTGAGTCTGAAGATATTTTCGTTCAACAAAAAAGAGTAATAAGAATTTTGTCAAATGTCGGGTATAGGGACTCTTGTAGAGACTTATTTGTTACACATAAAATTATGACTCTTCCGTCTCTGTATATGTATATCAATCTTATTGAAATTCACAGAAGAGCTCCCTCATTTCTTACTCAGTCCAGTATTCACTCTTATGACACTAGAAATGCTAACCTAATTCGACTACCTAGATATAGGTTATTAAAAACACAAAAAAAATCATATGACATTAGTCTATATAATGCACTTCCTAGTAATTTAAAATCAACAAACCTATTTTACTTTGAAAAAATTATTGAAAATTTACTTTGAAAACCACAGTTTTTATTATATTTCTGAATTTTTAAATCATGTTCGTTTCCATTCATTTCCCTGTTAACGATACATGCTCCCTGGATCTTCTCCTTCAAGATCCCCTAAAAATATTTGTGTATGTATTTTTAATTAAGACACTTTTATCTTTGTACCATTAGGTTTTAAGAGTTTCCGTATTTTATTTTATTCTTTTAGATTATTTGTTTGTAATTTTTAATCTTATGATTGTTTATTCTGTTTTTTTTTGACTTGCTATAAATTTATGTAACACTAAATAACATAGTTAAATAAAGTATTCTATTCTATTCTATTCTATTCTATTCTAACAGTGTTTCTAACAAATACTCCTCAGGCTACACTATACACTATACACTATACACTATACACTATACACTATACACTATACACTATACACTATAAACTATACACTATACACTATACACTATACACTATACACTATACACTATACACTATACACTATACACTATACACTATACACTATACACTATACACTATACACTATACACTATACACTATACACTATACACTATACACTATACACTATACACTATACACTATACACTATACACTATACACTATACACTATACACTATACACTATACACTATACACTATACACTATACACTATACACTATACACTATACACTATACACTATACACTATACACTATACACTATACACTATACACTATACACTATACACTATACACTATACACTATACACTATACACTATACACTATACACTATACACTATACACTATACACTATACACTATACACTATACACTATACACTATACACTATACACTATACACTATACACTATACACTATACACTATACACTATACACTATACACTATACACTATACAAAAACATAAAAAATAAAAATGTATTTTCAATATATCACTGTAATATAAGAAGCGTAAATGCAAATTTTGATAAAGTATTGATTTTACTAAATAAATTTAAATTTAAGTTTGATATTATAGTCTTTACAGAAACTTGGAAGGTGGAAGATCTAAATTTCTTTAACATTGATGGTTTCTTCTCTCTCTATAATGATAGTCAAATTAACCAAAATGATGGGGTGATAATATATATAAAAAACACATATAGAAATTGTATACAACAAAGTGAAACAAATAATATTGGGAAAATAAAAACAATAGACATTGTGATAAAAATTGAAGAACAAACAGTTTCCGTCAGTGCTCTTTACCGTTGTCATAATGTAAATATTAACCAATTTTTAGATGATTTAGAGATATACATAAAAAACAGAAAAACGCTTAACGTAAATCATTATTACCTCGTGGGAGATATAAATATAGATACTAAATCAAATAAAAAACAATCACAAGATTATCTAAATTTATTAGCTGAAAACGGCTACAAAATATTAGTAAATAAGTATACACGTATTCAACAGGGATCAAAATCTTGCGTTGATCATTTTTTATATAACGGGCCAGAAAATGTAAAACATCAAACGTTTATTCTTAGGGACGATACTACAGATCACTTTCCCATAATATTAATAAACGAATTGGAACAAACCTGTTTACTTTCATCTGAAACAAAGAAAAATACAAAGTTAGATGAAAATAAATTTTTAAATTCTATTAAAAACGAAAACTGGGACAATTTTTACAAAACTGAAAACATTGATGAAAAAACAGACATACTAATAAACAAAATAAATGACTCAATAACAACTGGAACTATTCAAATGAATTATTTAAATAAATTCAAAAAAAGGCAAACGTGGATTACACAAGGTCTGATGAAATCGGCAAAGCACAGAGAAACTTTATATCTTGTTCAAAAAAGGATACAGAAAATGAGACAAAAAGACTAGAATATAACAGATATAAAAACAAATTTAATAAACTTATAAAAAAAACTAAAGAAGATTATTTTATTAATAGAATTGGAGACAGTAAAGATAGTAAAACTCTATGGAAAACCGTAAATACCTTCGTTGGAAAACAACCTGAACAAAATGATAAAATTGAAATAGATAAAAACAATGTTAAACTAACTGAAAAAAAAAGATGTAGCAAACTATTTCAATGAGTATTTTTCTAATGTAGGTAAAACCTTGGCAGAAAAAATTAAAAAACCAAAAATGACATGGAATCGAAAATATAGTTGCCAATCTGCTTTTTTTTCTACCAACTTGTGAAGAGGAAATAGAAAATTCCATAAGAGATCTAAAACCTAAAAAAGCACCAGGAATAGACGGAATAACTAGTGAACACTTATTACTTATTAAGGAATTTATAAAGAAACCTCTTACTCATTTAGTAAATGAAATATTTCTAAAGGGTCAATTTCCAGGACCTCTTAAAACGGGTTTAATTAAGCCTCTACACAAAAAGGGCGATAAAAGAAATACTTCCAATTATAGACCAGTATCATTAATAACAAATATTACTAAAGTTGTGGAGAAAATTATAAAATTGAAAATAGTGACCTTCCTGGAAAAAAATCATTATATATCGGAACGACAATTTGGTTTTAAGCAAGGTATGTCAACAGAAGATGCTATAACATTTTTAACTAATAACATTTATAAAAAACTTGATGAAAGTACACCAACCTTATGTGTATTTTTAGACTTAGCAAAGGCCTTCGATACCGTTGATCATAAAATATTGATCGATGTACTAGAGGACCTTGGTTTCAGAGGAGTAATAGCAAATATACTAAAATCTTACCTAGCTAACAGAGTTCAATATGTTAAAATTGAAGATAAGCTAAGTGATCCATGCATTGTAACATATGGTGTTCCACAAGGAACAGTACTGGGGCCCATTCTATTCTCCATATATATTAATGGTCTTTTAGAAATAAGAAGTAATGGTACCATATCGTCTTTTGCTGATGATACCATTATACAATATTCGGATAAATCTTGGAAACTGGTAAAAGAAAAAGCCGAGAAAGATCTAGTCAATATAAAAAATTGGTTTGACTTAATGTCCTTAACAATTAATTTCGAAAAAACAAATTATATACCCTTTTCATGTAACAAAAAAAGAATACCAAATTTCAAAAAGCTAACTTTAAATCAAAATCATAATACATTAGAAATACATGAGACAAATAGTTGTAGATATCTGGGAATCGAAATTGACAGGTTTTTAAAATGGGATGTACATATATCATCATCACTTAAAAAAATCAGATACATAGTGTATAAATTTAGAAGACTTCGATCAAGTTTAAAATCTGATCATTTGAAAACAATTTATTTCTCATTAGTACACTCATTACTACAATACGGAATAGCAGGATGGGGAGGGGCATATAAAAATCAAATTAAAAAATTAGAAACTATCCAAAAAATATTTATAAAAATTATTCTAAAGAAACCTAAACGATATGATACTAACCTTCTTATGGATATTAATTAAATATACATGTTTAAAATATTGACCCTACAACATAAGAAAAAGCATATGTTAGAAAAAATAAATCATGATCACGACACTCGGTATAAACAAAATCAAATAACGCAAACCGCAAAAGCACAAAAGACCATAGGTCAAAGATCATTTTATTTTACGGCAAGACATATATATCCTCATATTCCAAAGAAATTAAAAAATTTAAAAAATAATATATTTAAAATAAAACTAAAAAAATGGATATTGCAACTACCAAGAGAACAAGTAAGTAATCTGATTAATTTAAAACGATATTAATATAATTTAAAAAGGTATCTTAATTAAAGAAAATAAAATTCGAATAAAAAATAAAATACGTACCTCACTTAATTCTTCTGCACTTCTTATTACAGTGATATATTCAATTATATTGTATTTAATTTAAAATATGTAATTTAGAGTCTTTGATTTAGAATATTTTATTAACAGTGTTTAATTTGAATTATTTAATTTAAAGCGTTTAATTTAAAATGTTTACTTTGAGATATTTAATATTTCATTTTTAATTTAAAATACGATATTTAGTTTATAATGTTTAATTTATGCTTAATTTATAATGTCTAAATTAATGATTAATTTGAAATTTTGATTAGGAATGAAATGTCGCAAATGTTCCAAATGATTATTTAGGTTATTTAATACAAAATAAAATAGACAAAAAAAATATGTTAACATCAATATAAAAAAAAACAGAAATATATTAGAGAAACCATACACTAGCCATACAGGCTTCTATGGATCTTATATTTATTTCCGTTCATTTTATATATTTTCGTATGTGTACCTAAAAAAAGTGTAATTCAATTGGAAATAAATATTATTATTATTATTATTATTATTATTTTAAGGTGAAGGGGGAGAAAAAGTCTTTTATATCTCACAAGGAAAGTCTATGTTTAATTATTTAACAAAACATTGAGTGCGACCGGTTTCGAAGTGTCATCACTTCATCTTCAGGCTCGCCTAGTGGAAAGGAGAATATGTGGTGTAAGGTGTGTTAACTTGGAACAAACGATATATAAAATATTAAAAAAGAGAAAACTCACCATACTCTCATCCACTAGGGAATACTACAAAACAAGTTTCATCTAATGTGGGGTGAAATAAATTGTAAAATGAACAAAGTTTACAAGTAATAAAAATATTTGAAAAAACAAATATTAGTCAATTAAAATAGTAAAAATTTAAAATATTCAAGACCATACAAAACAAATCACATACATTAAACAGATTAAAAGATAAGGCTTATTTTAAACAACCTTGTTGTTTTTTCGAAAAACTAACATTTTTAAAAGGAGACCTGTCAAGTTAAGGCCTCTACAGGTGGTGGCAAGTATTAACAAAAAAATTCTTGGGTAAACCCATGACAGGGTATAGGTAATAAGATGTAAACCATGAGTGAAGAAATATTTATTATTTATTATATAAGATTTGGGCCATGAACCAATCACCTTGTCAATATTATTATTATATAAAACTAGGTCCGGCAATATTTCAATTTGTGTTATAGACACGCAAACAAATTTTAAATAAAAATTCATATTTTAAAAATATTTTTGGATATGCAGGGTATTGTATTTTTGCCTGGTAAATAAAAATGTATATTTTTTAAATAGAACAACCTGTATTTTATTTTTAGAATGGTTTGGTAATGCTATATTTAATCCTAGAATTTTTTAAAAAACATTACAGGGTTGCGATGCAATTTTTTTATGAAATTAGAGAATCATGCAGACCCCAAATTAAACTATCATAATTTAGGTAGATTTACATTGATTTTAAAATTATTTAACGTACAGACTTAGAGGATACTAAGCTAACGAATAGTGGTGACGATACTGGTTTATTTGCTAATAAGTAGAGTGTTTTAAATATAGCTAATTTTAAGTTCAATTTACTTTGAGTCAAAAGATGAAAGCTCCGAGCCTTGAATTTACATATTCAGTAGTGATGTCAAGCATTTTAAAAAACAATCGATCTTAAATTTTTCTATTGGCTTATTCTTTCGTGAGAAAATAGTTTTTTTTATTTTACACTGCCTTTAAAAGTTTCTTGACTTTTTAGTTTGGCATTTACTTCCTAGCAAGACGTTAATTCTAGAAGAATGTCATTGAAACTTTTAACAAACGATGATATTTTTTAAGTTGATCAAAACTTTCGCAATATTACTATCGATAACGATCAAATATTTGTATGTCTATCTTGTAAGTTTATAATAATAGGCCCGTTATAACTTTTTAAAATTGTCTCTTCACGGCGATCGAAGATTTCTACCTTTTTCTTAGAAAAACAAAATAAATTAGCATTTCTTCGCGTCGCTAACGGCTCAATATCATATAAAAAAATGTAAAATAATCTCCTCCAACACCTGAAACAATTAAATTTATAATTCAAATTCAATACGCGAAAGCATTGTAGCGTTACAACTCGACAAAACATTCTCTAATTAAAGAGTTTTTGTAGACGGCGTTACGCCTCGCATCTTCACAAGTTCATTATCGAATCGGAGAAGGACCGTAGCATGAAAAAGCCTTTTTTTTTCCTTATACTTCCGAGATACTATTTACTTTAAGTGCTGGTGTCTAACCAGAGGCAGATCAAGTAGGGCTTTTTAATAACAACTGTAAATCTAGAATGAAAGGTTATCCATTATCTTAAATAAATCGGTCATTTGAGAAACACCATAAGTCAGAAAAGTAAAAGTTCGGGAAATTTAAAAAAAACTTTCTTAAATCATCTGTGTGTGAGAAAAAGCATTGTTTTCTTTTTGAAATTGCAAGATTGGTTTACTATTTAATAGTATCAAAACAACTTCTGCTTTTTTTTCTAAAGTTTTTCTAAAGGGTCCAAAATATTGTGACGAAAGTCTAATTTATTTAAAGTTTATTTATTTAAAAACACTCTATTTACAATTTATTTCAGACGTACTATTTAATTTATGTAATATTTAGACACTAACTAACAATTCTAATTTATTTCTTACAATTTAACTTTTCAATACAATGTTCTACATTAAACTAAACTCGGCGCTGATACGTCGGCTATTTATATTAGTCCAAATCCGCTACTGGAAAATACGAGAGGCTCTCGAACATTCCTTTTTATGACTAAGCGGCACTCTCCGCCATTCCAATCGCTTCCAGTGCTTCAGCGGCAGACATTCCGTCGTATTCTTTTACATTCGAGACGCGGTCCGGCTGTTTCCACACGTCAGCGTTGCTTCGATCACGAATTGGTTGCCATGTGAAGGACGCGTGCGTACACAGGCACAGGGTCGGATTGGGGATATCATAACAATATTTTTTGGAAAATCATGACTTATGGGGTTTCTCAAATATACGGATATTATTTTAATTTATTTAGACAATAAAACTAAATATTTTAATCAATTTATATGTTTATTTAACAATATTTTTATTTAATTTGAAACTTCATCTAAAACCTTATCATTATCAACAGTCGGCCAGCTATCTTTATAAAATTTAAGTACATCATCTCATTCCGGAAGATACTGCTTTAGTTTGAAAAGATCATTCATCTTCTTTTTGTTAATAGGTATTTTTCCAACATAAGCTTTTTTCACAGGAAGAGTCAAAGGATGTGTAGATATATTTCGAAATATATCATGTCTCCATCTATAGAAGATTTTGCCACCAGAACACCTTCATTTTCAAAAAAAAAAAAAAAAATTAAAATGCACATACTGACTTATTTTAAGTGATATATTTTTATCTTGTGATACTGCTTGTTGAATTATATTCAACATTGCACTAAGCTTTCATTCTCAATTCTTTGTTATTCCTGGAGACGTCTCTGCAAGCTGCGCACTGCCTTTTACTCCTGGAGACGTCTTTGCGGCACTCCCTTGGCCTATAAGAACTGTCTCCCGTCTAATAACTACGTCACAGGAGCCATTCACTTCTTATTGGTCATCTATACCCGGTAATCGCCCTCATTGGTTAAAAATACGACGTTAGGCATTTCCTAATTGGTCAACGACGAGTCACTCTTAATCTATCTGAGCAACTTCTCTCCCGGCAGAGCTTTAGTACCTCTCAAACACAAAACATCGTTCTGCGGTGTAAAAGATGTGCTTAAGTAATAAAATTAACATCGTTTCAGTAGTGTTTTAAAATAAAGTGTGTAATTAGAAGGTCCTTCCATCCCTACGGATTGAACAGGTATTTCCAACAATATTTAATACAGTTCACAATTTGCCAAGGTCCATATGTCGGTCCAAGTTTGTTTATTGGAGCGGAAATACCGTTAGAAGTCTGTCTTTCTGTCAATCTGCGACAGCTGATTGTAGTAGCTCATGTGCCGCGTGTATTAGAGAAACACCATTAGTCAGCGACTTACGGGGTTTCTCAAGTTAAGTCACATACGTTGATTACTATACGGTGCAAGAGAGAGGTCCGACACGCGGCCATTTTGATTCCTATGCCACAGTTTATAGCTAAAGAATCAGATCGCTCACTCTGCGTCGGCACTTTTGATCTCAATGTTCCAGTTTATACACTGCGCAACTCGGATAATACAATATATGACAACCGCCTATAATAAAACAGCAGTCTTCTGCGTATCCTGAATTTGTATCCCTGGAGTGGATTTTATTTTGGAACTTTCAACTGGTCCGAGTAAGCTAACTGATTCTTTAGCAATAAACTGTGACTCCAAAAATAATATTCACTGACACTGACAGCAGCAAGCAAAATATCAGGTGCGTTTTAATCATCCGCTTCTGCTTCCGGAATTTTCGGTTTAGTCGTTTTAACTTGTCAGATTAAAACAAGAAAACCGACAATTCCGAAGTAGAAGCGGATGAATAAAACGCACCTATTAAAAATATTGCGCCAAGATGTAGGCAACACGTAATAAGGGAACAAAATGGCGGAGTTTTCTATATCCTCTTAAAAGGCACTCAGATAGCTGCGCAGTAGAAGAAAATCAAAGTATGTGAGTAAAGCAGATCCTACAGGTCCTACTGCTTTGCTATTCACTCATTCACCGCTATTAATTCATGATTTTGTGCTATATGTTTGTTGTTCTGGATAATTTTTGTTTTGGGTAGTTTTATCCTAAGGTTGTGTTGCTTCTTGTAGTTTTTTCCTGGGTGACTTTTTTTCTAAATAGTTTTTGTCCCGAGTACGTTTTGTCCTGGGTTCTTTTTATCCTATTTAGTTTGATTTTGTCTAGGTAGTTTTGTCTTAAGATTGATTTATCTTGGATAGTTTTTGTCCTGGATACTTTTGGTTTTGTGTAACTTTGTCTTTGGGACGTTGATTCTAGGTAATTTTTGTACTAGTATCTTGTTGTTCTGGGTAGTTTTTTCTTGGGTAGTTTTTGTCTTGGGTAGTTTCCGTCCTAAGTTGGTTTTGATCCGTGTATTTTTTCTTCTGGGTAGTTTTTGTTCTGAATAGTTTTTGTGCTGAGTACGGTTTGTCTTGGCTACTTTTAGTTTTATTAACTTTTGATTCTGGGTAGTTTTTGTCCTGGGTAGTTTTTTGTAGGTATTTTTTATCTTGAATAGTGTTTTTCCTAGATGACTTTGTCTTTGTAACGTGTTTCTAGAAAATTTTTGTTCTGGGTAATTTAAATATAGCTTACTTTGATTCTGAGTAGTTTTTAGTATTTGTAGTTTTGGTATTATGGTCCATATTCTACTAATACTATTGTAATTTAAATTTGAAAGTCTCAGTTGTAGCTGAATACCTTAGCGTTTAGAGTCACCATCAATCTAAAATATTTTTTTTAATGTTTTTTACAATTACTTATGAATACAATTTTATAATTGTCCTGGTCGATATACATTCTCTAAAAGTAGTTCGGTTGTTCTTTTATTCTAACGTTCTGTATATACGTATAAGGCAATACATTTAAAATTAAATCTGTAAATGTTCACAGACATTCTATAAAATTTTTAAAAGTTTTTTTGATTATCTATAGCTAAAACTTATGGAATATTAGATTTAAGTTTCTATACCAAGAAAAAAATTGGCTAAACTGATTAATATCATCTATTTGACTTTTGTTCTTGGATCAGTGTTGATATTATAAGCAAACTAATAAAAATTGCTTACCATTAGTAAATTAATTTAATAACAGATATTATACAGTTTAATAGAAGGAGCTAGTTCCAGAGAAATACATAATTAACCTCAATATAACTATAAAAGGGGCGTATTACTAATAATTTGCACTGATTTAACTCGTATTAGAAAAGACATACCAAAACAATGACCAGCATCCTTAATTTGTTAGTCACCAATGCTTTAGCAATTCCGTACAATCCATTACCTGATACCACACAAGTACATTGAATTCCGCAGGGATATAGTTGTTTTCTCATTACATGCATATGTCGGCGTCAATTAGTGAAATACGTCATTCCCTGAAATGCCTAGTCATTTCACGTATTGCCGGCAAACAGCGTAACTCTACATTTTGTACATCGTTTGCCTAATGGTTTCAGGCATTCCCAGTAATGACGGAATCCTTTCAGTCAAACGCTGTAACTAAATAAATGATTTAAGTTAGTCAATGATTGACTAATTAGGACTAATTAGGACAGTGTTGCCAATAATACAGGAGTATTAAGTATTAAATTTAAAACATAAACTCATTTATTGTCAGTATGTAATTACACAGGAGTATAGTGTGGACAAAAAAAATTTTCTGAGATTAAATTCGCCTATCTAGAGCATACATACTATAAAAAAATCATAGACCGTACAAATTGGAACGAAATAAAAGCTACATGAAAACTATAAAATGATTGATAATATGGTTTATTATTTATTAGTAGAAGGTGCGCTTTTATGACACCTTGAATTACAAAGAACTTTTTCTCACACAAACACATCTGTTTGACAAACATTGTTTTTTCGCTGGCTTACATGAACACTTAAAGTATCCTTGATCTCCGGAAAGTGACAGCGACTGCGTAGCTTCTCGTATTTATAGAAACTGTTCAGGGTCCTCATCTACTTGAAGAAATGCCTCTTTGGTTTCCATTAAATCAGGTCGATTGAACCATGATTTGATTCGACCAGCTACACATCCAACTTGACAGACCCCATTTTTGTAATCTGTTACAACACACATCTAATTTTGCATGTCAGAAGGACCTCTATCAATTTTATCAATAGGTAAAAGGACGCACTAACCTATATTTATTGGTAGAAGTTTTTTTGCAGTATTTTCCAGCATTTTTTCTGCTGCTCGCGTTTGGCCCCGGCTTGCATCATGTCTGTTTTCTTCAATTATTGCTATATTTTGACATAATATACATTTACCTCCATCTTTAGAGCATGTAATGCATACCGTAACTTCTTCCTGACTAAATATTTCTTCTGTGTTTTCATTGGTAATCACCAACGTTTCTATTTCTTCTTGATGCTCAGCAATCGAGTGAACAACATCCTCGACAACATCATTGTGACCATCAACCGATTCCCCAATGCCATGTGGTTCTTCTATTTCATCACACTGTGATTTTTCTTGCAGGTTTTCATTTTCCATATGTCCTTCTTCTAACATAAGCAAGTCATCTTTATTTTCCACTTTATCCAGCAAATCTCTAGGTAGATTCAAAGGAGAAAATCCAGCTGTAGGGTCAACTCTAAATAATGCTTTATATGGTGAACGTCCAATTACTTTGTGGTAGGAAATATTCTTTTGAAACTGTACGAAATAACAGCCCAGTGACCAGTTTTTTGAACTATGGTCGTACATCCATTACTTGATTACTTCTCTCTATGCTTCCCTGTGATTGTGGATGCCTTGGTCAACCATTAAGAATTTTTAAAGATGGCCAAATTTTCACCATTTTCGATATCACAGATGCTGTGAATTCTCGACCGTTGTCACTCTGGAGTGTGTACCAATTTCCCAAAAATATTTTGAGCAGTTCGTTTGCTACCTCATTCGCAGATTTTTGTCTTAAGAGGACGTAAAAATAAAAATTTTGTCAGGTGATCTTGATAATTAAGCAACCAACGGTATTCATTGTCTGGGCAAGATTGAAAATCTATAAGGTCCACTTGTCCTCTAGAGTTAAAGTTTGTTGAAATTATAGGTTTTATAGTCAAATTTGCATGAGACTTGTTTTTTTCTTTTGGCAAACATCACATGTTTCGAGCAATGTTTCTATTGCGTATCTTCCAATGTCATATTTTGTTTTTAAGTTGTGTATTATTTTATCCCGACCGCCATGAACAACATTAAATATTTTTTCGTAACTAACCAGTGAAACATATTTTCCTTCATCATATTTGTACTTTTTAATAACAATTTGTTCTTCTCCCACTTCCAATACGTCATATAAAGATAAAAGATGCTACTGTCTTCTCGTTTTTTTTTCTTAGAAGTTTGCTTAGCTGGCAGAATTTCTGTGGCGACCTAAAAGAATACAAAGTAAAATATAATACTAGTTTTATAATTAAAATCTACATGCTCAAAAACCCAATGAAAAAGCAGACAATAAAATTACTCTTTTCCCAAGCAAATTAATTAAAAAACCGTGTTAAACTTGACAACAGTGTACGGATTTGAAGTGATTTTGTAAAATGCAGTAATTTGAGGTTAGGTTTCAAATTCTAAAAACCAACTGACCTCCGTCAATTCCGCAATATTCCAAGGTTTTTTCTTGTTTCGATTGGAGTAATAGTCATCTAACTTCTTATAAAACAATTCTGAATGCTTCGACATTTCAGTTTTCACCAGAAAAAACACTCACAGATGTTAATAACAATTACAGCGTTCGACTAAACCCGGCAAACAAAGTAACTTAAATCATTTAATTAGTTACAGCGTTTGACTGAAACGATTTCGTCATTACAGGGAATGCCTGAAACCATTAGGCAAACGGTGTACCAAATGTAGAGTTACGCTGTTCGCTGGCAATACGTGAAATGACTAGGCATTTCAGGGAATGACGGATTTCACTAATTGACGCCGACACATACATTTACATCGCGTAGAGTATGAAGGTGATAAAATGCGTTAAAATTTTCTCGTGGTTATCAAATGTTCAACTAGGGTTAGCAAACTGCCATTAAAGAGTTTAATAGGCACCAGTAAATCAGTTTAATAATAATCAGAAAACTTGTGCGTGTATTAAAGTTTTCTTTCCAATATATTATTGGTTATTTATTAATTTCCAGAAACCTTCGTTTAAATACTGGAAATAACTGAAAACTAAGTAATTTATTATTGGCAATCAAATATATTTCAATCAAACATGTTTAATAGGTATCGTTTTCTTGGAGTATGACCATTGCTGGGTATTTTTTTTCAGTCCATTTTGCGCTCTGTTTTTGGCTTGGTTTTTTCTTTGTAGTAGTAATAAGAGTAAACTAGTACGAACCATATTTCTTAATGTGTTAGTTTTATTATTACTTAATTATTGATTTCGCCAAATAAAAAACTCTTTAAGAATGTGATACAAAAATCAAATATATTTTTTTACATTCAATAAAATCGAATTAAAATATTGAATGAATTGCGACCCTAGTATAAAAACACAAAAATAATAAACACATTAAATTACCAATATCCTTTTTTTGTTAGGATATTCTTACATTTACCTCTTTTATATTAAAATATTTACGGTACTGGCTCACACAAAAAATTTGGATTTTACTATTTATCAATTAATTGGTGATATTGTGAAAAACTCTATCAAAATGTAATGTTAACACGTTCAAACAACAATATTTGGCAATCACGATGAATGAGGACTTTTTGTGACGCCAATGTTTTAATATCGTTACATTTAAAGCAAATCGAATTTATTTCTTTTAGTGAAACAATGGATCGTCGATGCGTTCAAATAATGGTTTAAATCAACATTTTTTATTGCACATTCAGGTGATTTAAAAAAGGATGTTTAATGATGAAAAGATATGGTGATTTTTCCATTGATTGATCCGTTTATACGGAATTACCGGAATGCATAGCATATTTGTGTGGGAATTTATAAGAAGGTTGTTAATTTTAACCCGTTTTCAACTTTTTACTATACAGGGTGGGCCATTAGTGCGTGGGTGGAAGATTGCGGGTTTAGTAAGGTACATTTTTAAAATTCATTTTTGGGGCATGGTGTAGGACCTCTAAGGCTACAACCTAAAAATATTTTTGATGAAATTACAATTGTTCTACAGGGTGATTTTTATCAAAGTTATGTTTTTTAATGGGAACTCCTTGTATATTATTGCATATTTGGATTTCTCGGTCAATTTTAGTGTGACTTTATATATCACACATGGTATCTAAAATGAGTCGTTAAGCAGCAATTCATTATTTTTCAAAAAGTAGATGTCTAGTAAAAATTGAATATCGCAGTTATTATAAAACTTAGAAGGCCGTGACTCTACAGTGTTACTAAGCATGAAATGTACTAACATTTGCCAGACGATTAAAGTCAAACCCTTTTCGTGTTTAAAGTAATCGCTACGCCATTTTGCAAAATTTCAATCCAAGGTAACTTGGTTATTTTAAATGGGACTACCAATTTTTTTTTTATTTCATTACATGCAGAATTCAATTACCTTTCTAAAATATAAAATATAAAATATAAAATCACCCTGTAGAACAATTGGAATTTCATCGAAAATATTTTTAGGTTGTAGCCTTAGAGGTCCTACACCATGCCCCAAAAATTAATTTTAAAATAGTACCTTAATAAACCCGCAATCTTCCACCCACGCACTAATGGCCCACCCTGTAGAAACTTCATTTATATTATTTCGTAATTCAAAAAATTCTTTCAGTCTCAATTGGCCTGACTTTTTCAATAATTATATTTCTGATTTCGTCTAAGTTATTAGGTTTTTGGCCTGGTTTCTATATCTATGGTTTTAGCTTATAGACTACATTTTTAAATGGCACAATAGCAAAAATCTAATGGTGACTTAGGGCCGGTTTTTCAATTCCCGGCTATTTAGGATAGCCGGCAGCTACGAATATAGCCGTTAGTCACTGTCTGTCAAAACGTTTATCCTCCAGTTATATGATAGCCGTCAGCTATTCTGACTGTAACCGTAACCGACACTTGCAAGTGGACATTTCGTAAAGATAGCCGCTACGCTAGCTATTTATTGTACATGCATAGGACGATGTTTGTCAAATTTAGAGGTTAATATTTTTATTAATTTCATTATTTCTCAAAAATGGATTTATTTGAATACATTCACAGCGACGATGACAAAGAAATTATTTAAATTATTCAATGACCGTGTAATCCGTGTATTGTAAGGGAATGACCCAATTATTTTGATATCGATGAAGTTAATTTAATTATAAAAATTTTCTGCAACCTTCTCATTTCGTTTTCGTGATATTGCATTAATTTTTTTCCGTGATATTGCATTTTTTGTTTTTTTTTACATTCTATAAGATAAGAACATTTCAATAATAGAGATCTGATGCCGCGAAATTAGGCATTTTCTCTTTTTTCTAAATCACCAATTGCCCAAAAACAGAAAATAACAACTGTCATAAAGAAAAATGGAAGCAAAATAGAATAATTTTTATATGAACAAAGTATATTAACCGTTGAGTAGCGACATAAAGCGTCGGTGCCTTTGATCTTGGGTGGTGCAAATTTTCTTTCTCGCTCTTTTGACGTTATTGACGGAACAACACAGTAAAACACTGCTCGAATTATGAACTGGTCTTGAATGTGATGTTTACACTGCTCGACGTAATTTGAAGTAAAACTCTTTTGTAGTTTACATTTATAATAAAGGTTTGGTCATTAGGCAGTTTTATATTTATGAGTATTTAACTTATGTAGTAAATATAAAAATATATATCACTTATAGCACATGCATTTCCTGGCATAATGAAAAACCCACAGAACCCCAAAAAATCTTAACAAAAACACAATAAAAGAGCACTAATAAATCCACAACAACGAATTCCTATATCAGCTGCCGGACTAAAGTGAAAGGGGTCGTTTACATCTTTAGAAGACGTCTCGCCTCTCTATTTCGCGTCGGCTCACTAGAATTCGGTTCCCCAGCTGTCGCTACTCAACGGTTAATATACTTTGATATGAAGGTCGATGGCGATCACCACAAGACACGATATATAAGAGGGAAAGCCCACTCACGCGACATGTCGCGTGCGACCTGCCGCATGCGATTTTTTAGGTGCGATTTTTAACAGACGACAAGCAGCGACAAAGACGTTCAGTATCAAAATAGAGGTGGAAGAAGTAGTAACGATGTTGTTTTATTCTGTTCGTCGACGGAAAAAATTGAAAAGACGTAGGTACTCGGTTCATCCATTATTTATAGACCCTTACCTATTTAAAAGGCGAATTTAATTTATTACATAAGGATTTACGTCAACACGAAGATAAGTTCTTCAAATATTTTAGAATGAGAGTAGTGTCATTTGACGAACTATTAGCGCAGATTCGCGAACACATATTTTTTTCGCTATTTTATTTCAATTAACTGTTCGATATTTGTGGTCGATCTTGAATATCGGATATAAATTCATCTATATCAATACAACTGTCCGACATTTTTTCACTGGAACTGTCGAAAAGTTAACAGAAAACTCCAACTCTCAACTGGCGTTTCTCACGCGACTTGACGTTTGTATGAGTGATGCTCGCATACTTTGATTTTCTTTTACTATACGGAGAATGGTCGCACTGCGCAGCTTTCTGAGTGCCTTTTAAAAGGAGATAGAAAACTCCTCCTTTTTGATCCTTTATTACGTGTTGCCTACATCTTGGCGCAATATTTTTAATAGGTGCGTTTTAATCATATGCTTCTGCTTCGAAATTGTCGGTTTTCTTGTTTTAATCCGACAGGTTAAAACGTCTAAACTGACAATTCCGGAAGCAGAAGCGGATGATTAAAACGCACCTGATATTTTCTTTGCTGCTGTCAGTGTCAGTGAATATTATTTTTGGAGTCACAGTTTATTGCTAAGGAATCAGTTGGCTCACTCGGACCAGTTGAAAGTTACAAATAACATCCACTCCAGGGATACAAATTCAGGATACGCAGCGATCTGATTCTTTAGCTATAAACTGTGGCATAGGAATCAAAATTGCCGCGCCCTATGTTGGGCGTGTCGGACCTCTCTCTTGCACCGTATAGTAATCAAAGTATGAGGTGATGCTCCATATGAATCACATACTTTGATTACTATACGAGGCAAGAGAGAGGTCCGACACGCCCAACATAGGGCGCGGCCATTTTGAACCCTGTGACACAGTTTACAGCTAAAGAATCAGATCGCTCACTCCACGCCGGCACTTTGGATCTCAATGTTTCAGTTTTTACACTGTGCAACTCGGATAATACAATATATGACAACCGCCTATAAGAAAACAGCAGTCTTCTGCGTATCCTGAATTTGTATCCCTGGAGTGGATGTTATTTTGGAACTTTCAACTGGTCCGAGTGAGCTAACTGATTCTTTAGCAATAAACTGTGACTTCAAAAATAATATTCACTGATACCACATACTTTGATTACTATACGAGGCAAGAGAGAGGTCCGACACGCCCAACATAGGGCGCGGCCATTTTGAACCCTGTGACACAGTTTACAGCTAAAGAATCAGATTGCTCACTCTGCGTCGGCACTTTGGATCTCAATGTTTCAGTTTATACACTGTGCAACTCGGATAATACAATATATGACAACCGCCTATAATAAAACAGCAGTCTTCTGCGTATCCTGAATTTGTATCCCTGGAGTGGATGTTATTTTGGAACTTTCAACTGGTCCGAGTGAGCTAACTGATTCTTTAGAAATAAACTGTTACTCCAAAAATATTATTCACTAACACTGACAGCAGCAAGCAAAATATCAGGTGCGTTTTAATCATCCGCTCTGCTTCCGGAATTGTCGGTTAAGTCGTTTTAACCTGTCAGATTAAAACAAGAAAACCGACAATTCCGAAGCAGAAGCGGATGATTAAAACGCACCTATTAAAAATATTGCGCCAAGATGTAGGCAACACGTAATAAGGGTTCAAAATGGCGGAATTTTCTATCTCCTTTTAAAAGGCACTCAGAAAGCTGCGCAGTGCGACCATTCTCCGTATAGTAAAACGCTTCTGCTTCCGGAATTGTCGGTTTAGTCGTTTTAACCTGTCAGATTAAAACAAGAAAACTGACAATTCCGAAGCAGAAGCGGATGATTAAAACGCACCTATTAAAAATATTGCGCCAAGATGTAGGCAACACGTAATAAGGGTTCAAAATGGCGGAATTTTCTATCTCCTTTTAAAAGGCACTCAGAAAGCTGCGCAGTGCGACCATTCTCCGTATAGTAAAAGAAAATCAAAGTATGTGATATGAATCCATGATAAGGCTGGCCGCGTGCGGCGGGAAAATCGCGGGCTTGTCATTTATAATTTTCAGCCGCGTGCGACCACGCGACAGTACCGCGTTAATGGCTTTGAGTCATTTAAAAACATCTAAAGTATTGCCCTGCGCGATGCCTCGCGATCAGTCGCGCGCGACGTGTCGCATGAGTGTGCTTTCCCTCTAAAGCGGCAAATTTAATTTATCCAATTAAAACCATTTAATAAATTAGCAGAAATGCTAACCTGTCTAAGAATAAATAAAAACTATTAGACTACATAGCTAGCAGTTAAATTCCTGACAATAAACAATTCCATCCAAGTTCCATCGGTAACAGGGACTTTCACTGCCAGTTACGATATAGCTGTCGGCTACGTTGACTGGACATTGAAAAATCGGCCCTTAGTAGGCCGTTATATAAACCTTAGACTAGGTAATAAAGAGAGGACTTATAACGTCGCTGAAAATCTTGTTCCATTCTGACACCAATGATATTTGACCAAAAAAATATATAGAAATAAACTGAATAAAATCGTTTACATAATAAAGTGAGTGTTTTTTTTTAAATTCCGCAAAATAAAACATATGATCTACATGCATTAGAAAAAGATTTAGTTTTACTTAATAAATAATGACACTACCCAGATAGCACAGACTCGTTTTAAACACATCTTAAATACGTTTGTTCAAGACATTCGTGACGTTTTGAAGATCTACGCTAATATCCAAAAGATGTTTTAAAGGCGTTTATTGTTACAAAACAAGACGCCTTTAGGACATCTAATTTTGTACGTCTTTAAGACATCCAGTTTTGTACGTCTTGAAAACAAACCGTATTGGACGTGTTTAAGTCGTCTATTTACTTGATGGAAATTAATTTAAAAAATAAATGAATTCTTGTCTAGTATATTTAATAATGTTTATTATACATTATTAAACTATTAAAACTGACACAGTATAAATATTATTTTACAGTGTTGCATAAAATAATTAAAAACTGACTTTAAGTACTTGATGCTATAAAAAACTATTCGATTTAAAAATTTCTTTTATGGTATTAATTTTAGCCAAAATGTCTGTAACTAATGTCTCCGTAGCATATAATTGTGTTGTTATTGTTTTTCTAATAAATAAGACATTATTAAAGTGAGGTTATGAAATTAAAAGGCAAATAAATTAAAACTTACCGTTTTTAATGATAAAGTTTACTAGTTCCGGTATACCACAGTTCCAATAATGGCAAATAAATAATATAAAAAGACAATATATAAAAACACACAACCACGAAAACATAATTACAATGTCCACAGACTCGCGCTAAAAATATTGTACAATGGCTGTCCCGAGACGAAGGCAGCTAGAGGAAGAACACGACTCGATACGCGAGACTCCAGTTAGCCAATGGCAATGACGAATGACGATCTACATATTTAAAACGTCCTAAAAACATCCCAACAAAAAAATGTCCTGAGCAGGCCGTCTTAAAACCGCCCGTTTTACGTACCAGGACGTTTGGACGAAAGTAAGACATGAACTGGATGTCTTTAAGATGTAGTTGTGCTATCTGGATATTATTAAATTAAGCTAATAAGAAAAATTGTACATATATGAAGATTAATTTATTACTGTACTGTACTGACCCTTAAATAATACTAATTTGGTACAATAACAAGAAGTTTTAGCGAACAACTCTTTTTTTATATTTTTTAAGTTTTTGTTTAAGAACTTTGATTTGTCTTGTTTTTTTTCCTTTGTTCTTTTCTACCTGTTGTCTTCTAAGCCGTTTTATGCTAGGGCTTTCTAGGAGAGATTCCTTATTTGAAGTTCTATTTGAAGGGCCTGGCTCAGCTCCCAAATGCAATGCTCTTCTGTTTAAGTACTACAAACAATCAATTATTACGGTTATGTTTTGAATTATACACAAAAGGGTTGCTAAATTCTTAAAAGTTCATAACATAATAATGAAAAGTAATTAAAAAATATATATTATGTTTAATTAAGTTTATTATTATAGGCACCTTCTTCGGCTGCATGTATTAAGAGAGTTCAGGAAATATAGTGGGAACTGCTCCATTTAGTAAACGTCCCATAAAACAAATGTCTTTCAAAATGTTTTGAACACTATCTATCATTTGAAGTAGGCATCCAGTTTGCAATTTTCGTTGCCTGAATCCAAAGATTTTTGCTGGATCCACAGGAAATCTAAAATAAAACAAATAAACATTGCTGTAATTAAATAAGAAGCAAAAGTAAATTAGTATTTAATAAAAGTTAATATTTAAAATTTTACGAAACGCCACTGGAAAAAATTGCATGTTTGGCTATTTTAATATCATTAATTGCTTAAATATCAATGAAAAGCATAAAATAAACAAACTTGGTGAATAAAATTTATTACTCTGGAGTGAGACATGTACAATATGTAAATACCAAGTTGTATAACACCAAATAAAATGAAAAATATAAGAAAATATATAAAGTGAAAACGATTGATGTTTATCATTTACCTGTAGAACGTAATATCTGCTTATTTCTTGCCGCTATAACTTTAACACTGATATGCCACACAATAAACCATTGTAATAAACAAATTGTTAAATGTCGTTTAATTCAAAAATCAGAAATAAACACGAACAAAAACTTTGGTGTCACCGAAATGATTAGCACCAAAATAATGACGGCCAGTAGATAATCGGCACGTAATACTACGTGTTCTCGATATACTTGTTACTCGTCCTCTCTTTATTACCTGGTCTAAGATATAAACCATCTTCTTTCTATCCATATTCGTGGAAAAATAATATTATGGTAATAACTCACTTACCTATCTAAATACCAGGTCTTCAATAATACCCAAAACCCACGTGATCTGATAACCATCAAAAACCCATCGAAAGGGCCTGATTTGACGTAAAAGGAACTAAACTGAACTGTCAATCCTATCAGAAATGTTACTGGCTTTCATTTGGGGACTGACAATATTTATATTATATTTGTTTACATTTTATAAACACCCTTAGTCCATTTTTCATTTAATACTAAAGCAATTAGTTATTTTTAGAGATTATTGATGGCTTAATTCTTTTATGTTGGTAAGTACAAATTTATTTACTGTAACTCGTAAACGTTAATGACTGTATATAATTTATTTCAGGTAATGTTATACTGGAACAAAATTATTTTATATTCGAAAATTTGAGGAACGTTTTCCAGGTGAATAAATGGAATGTGATTATTTTTTGTCGTCATAATCAAATACTTGTTTAAAATTATAAAAAAAAGGAAAAAGCTCTACAAGGCCCAAAGTAATAACAAACGCTGTTGAAGATGTGCAAATTAACATGGTGCAAATTCCCAATAAATTAGTAAAAAAAACAGCACCTCAAACTGGTATGAACGGTGTTTCAAAGACTGACTCTGACGAGTGAAATTTAAAACATATTTTTTTTAGGTTTGTCGCTACGAACTAGCCATATAAAGTATTGAAAACATTTCTGATAATGCATTCCCTATAAAGTTTCGGTACTGCAACAATCATTTTACCTTAGTTTTGTTAAACCTACCTATGGAATATTACAGATCGCTCAATTCAAAATCGTTTGTGACGGTATGAACTGGAGCACCTATATTAAATGATGTACAAAATATAACTGAGAAGAACCTGCATAATGTGTTCAAAAAAAAAAAAAAACGATTAATGCTTGCAATAAAGCTGGCGGTAAAGATTTTGAAGAGATAGGTCTTTATCTTTATCGGTTGTAAGCAGGTAGGGTTAGGTTTGGCCCAGAACACTGCGGCCTCTTGGGTCTATTGTATTCCCCTGCTTTCCCCGTATTCAGGTACTATCTTTGGAATAGTCTTGTGTCTTTGGTTAGTTTTAATAGGTTCCCTACCAAGTGTTTCTGGGGCGTTCTTTCCGGTTCTAGGCCGAAAAGGATGAAACGTCACCCAGTAAGAGCATCGCATTCGAAGATCACATGGTATGAAGTTTCTTCCTCTTCCATGCAAAGTATACACGTAGTGGGATCATTGTGTAATCCCATCACATGAAGGTGTTTTAGCAAGCAGTGCCCCGTTAGTAATTCCACAGTGGTGGATATCTGAGGCCTTGCGAGTTGTAGTGCCTCAGTAGCCATGCGTGGGTTTGGTCCCCTTAGCATAAGCTTACTTATTCTGTGCCCTCTTATCTGTTGCCAGTGAGTTTGGAGTTTTGTGGTTATCCACCTGTTTACTGCCTGGTGAGCATAGGTTTTGCTTATCCCAAATACAGGTTCGGGTCCTGTGAATGGTAGATCTGATCCCTCTTTGGCGAGTTCATCAGCCTTTTCATTTCCATGAATACTTTTGTGCCCTGGTACCTACGCTAGTTTTACCTTGTTGTGGTTGCCAGATCATTTAGTATTCCAAGGCAGTTCCAGACAAGCTTTGACTTGATTCTGTTTGAATCAAGAGCCTTTAAAGCTGGTTGGATGTCTGAGAAAATTAGGATGGTTTGTTTTTTGTACTTCCTTCTTAAATTCTCTCATACACATAATTCGATTGCATGTATTTCAGCCTGAAATACAGTGGCATGTTGTCCCAGTGAGACGATGTCTCATTTGGATTTAACTCCATGTACGCCAGAGCCTATTCCTTTGTTAGTTTTAGATCCATCCGTATACCATACGAGACCGCTAAGCAAGTATTTTATCTATTTTCTTGTTTACCTCGTTCCAGTTACAGTTGACCTGGAAGAGTCTGTTAAAGGTTAGGAGGGGTGTCATGTGATCTGATCCCATATTTAATATAGAATCATTTTCTTCATGTGTTACTCTGGTATGTTTTATATGTTCTAGTGGGTTCCAGTTGTTGATTTCCAGTCTCTATGCACTCATTCTGGCCTCCCCCTTTATGACTAGGTCAAGGGGTGGGAGGTTTAGAATGATTTCCATAGAGGCTGTCGGTGTACTTCTCAGTGCCCCTGTAATACAAAGGCATGCCAGCCTCTGTACTCCTAAAAGGGTATTGAGGGCTGTTTTCTGATTTACTTTTGGCCACCAAACAATAGCTTCATAAGTAATCATGGGTCTTGTTATTGCCAAATATAGCCAGTGGACCATTTTCGGTTTTAATCCCCATGTTTTTCCAAATGCCCGTCTCCCTACAATGAGAGACATTTTTTATTTGTTGGTCACTTTTTGTAAGTGTTGGTTCCAAGTAAGTTTGCTATCTAGGATTAGACCAAGATATTTTACTTGGTTCGTTTTGTTTAGCCTTCCTCCAAACAGAGTCGGAGTTACTAAAACCTCCAACCTTGTTTTCCGAGTAAAGATTATAAGTTGTGCCTTGTCAGGGTTTACCAAGAGGTTTTCCCTAACGCACCACATTTCTGTCAGCCTTTGCATGAGTTCAAAACTGTGGTTTGGTGTTTCCCTCGGATAAGGATGACTATGTCCTCGGAATATCCTTGGGCATACAGCCCTTGATTGTTTTGTGTTTTCAGCAGTTTATCTGCCACTAGATTCCACAGTAGAGGAGAAAGGACTCCACCCTGTGGGCATCTCCTGTGGATATTCACCTGCATGGTTTCACTGAACATTTGTGCCTGTACTTGCTGTCCGCATAACATGTCTTCTATCCATCAGCAGATGGTGTCTTCTGTCCCATGTTTGCGAGCGGCAGATACCATTGATTTAAAGGAGGTATTATCAAAAGCTCCTTCTATGTCAAGAAATGCTCCAAGGAATATTTCTTGGCTACTGAGTCCTCCCTCTATCTTGGTTACAAGATGATGCAGAGCAGACTCACAAGATTTTCCTGATTGATAGCAGATAGGTACTCTGAATTAGTATCGTTTGTGCACCACCGATTACTACTCAATATCCTTTTAAATAAAATAGTTGTTAATAGGTATACCTTTATAATTTAAAGTGAGAAGTGAGAGCTGTAAGGTAAAATAAATATGTGCTTGTTACATTAATAATATTAATATTTTTTTGTATACATATAAGTAACATAATGTATTTTTTCTACACCCGTATTATAATAATGCACTTATATGCCCATAATCCGTTTCATAATGATACCCATTATGATACAGATTTTTCATTATGATACAGATTTTTAATCAATAGAAACCTACAATTTTTCAATCAAGCATGATGTTTGACGTTTGTCCTAAATTCCTATGTAATTGTTTTAGTTGTCAAAACGTATTAAATTTTCGTAGATAGCTAAACTTCGATAATTATAATATTAAAATGTCTGATATCAGCGATATAGAACACTCCTCCACACATATAGGAGAAAGGAGAAAATGCAGTACAAAATATTTTGCCCCAAAAATCTGTGGTAATACCAGTACCCAAGGTAATACCATTAATTACAATTTTGTAGAATTTTTTATAGAAATACGAGTAATTACTGTTATTGTGTTCAATACCAATATAAATAGAATATTTATAGGTCTTGATTATTTATCGGGTGTAGAAAAAATAGCGTATGCAACTCTCATGTAATGGTTATTAAAACACTCGCATAAACCATACGAAACTCGCCTTTGGCTCGTTTCGTATCCCGGTTAATGCTCGTGTATTAATAACCATCATTACATGATCGTTGCATAATATACTATTGTAAATGGTTTAAACCCTGTAACAAATAAATAATAGAACAAACTTAAAAAAATTTTTGTTTATTACTTCAAATTGCCCAGGTACAATTCCAGTAAGTTTTAAATTTGTTTACTTAAACTGCAATATTTGCCAAATACTGCCATTGTCTTCTGCCTATTGTATTTAAAGTTTCAGCTGTAGCTAAATATCTTAAGGGTCAATCTAAGGTAAATAATTTTTAATTTTATTCATATTTTAATGCATAACATTTTTTTTCCATAACTTTCTTGTGCCCTGTTTGGTAAAGGTTTTTTTTGTAATAGTGGCAATAACTAGTACGAATCATGTTTCAGTTTATTATTCTTTTCGTTAAATACAAACTAGATATAAATAGCTCAGTTTTTAGGGTTATGTTAATTATATCATAATTTTAAAAATTAGATTTTTGCATTTTACTAAATCTAATTAAAATATCGAATTCTAACATTAAAATACAATAATGTAAGGCACCTCTAATTCATATTATGATTTTGTGTTGTAATTCTAACAGTTACCAAACTGAATTTTGTTCTCGTAGTTGCAGACCATAAAAAAAGAAGATCTATTTTGTAATAAAATACCTACGGCACTGGTCCACATCTAGGGATTTTTACTTTTATTTTAACCAACCACTGTCATGACGATTTGGTCACATGGGTTTCGGGTATTGTTCAATACCCAGTATATTCTTTAAGTATAGATAGGTATAGGTATACAACAGCTTGTTATGAATTTACCTAGTACTAATACAAAGTGGGTTGTAATATTTTTAATTAACAGCTTACTGTTTCTGTTCAGTCGGTAGCAAATTTCCAAATGGTCGGTATTAAATCTATCAGACGGTAATAGAAAAGCTTCGCTCTTCTTATCTGATCTCGCATGCTTCCAGCTAAATTGAGAAATAGGTGCTAGTCATCTCAAAATTTATTACTCATTGATGCAAATTAGTATTTAAGAATGTATGAAACTTTAATTGATCAGTTAGTAACTTAATTTATGTACTTTTAATTTCTTGAATAATCTATGGTTTTATGCTACCAGAGTTTGCGTTTTATAATTAAGAATTACTGGACCTTAAGATTTTATGTACCTACCTATAATAAAAAACAATTATTCCCATAAAAATAACTCCTTAATATCACCTAAATGTTTATCTATGAATTACATTACATTTCTTGTTTTTTTACCTACTTTTCCCGTTGTCATTGGTTATCACATTCTTCAGTTGTGGCGGCATTTGTTTTAAAATATTACACTGATATAATTATTTATTTGTAATAAAAAAATGTCTTTTTACTCAAATAAATATTTGTTTCCTATGCTCCAATATAATATTTATTTGATAAATGTGATGGAGTTGTTTTCCAAGTGTAATTTAGGATGGGCTATAGCATTTAAAAGCTGCGTTTTATTATAAAAACTGCTTGTAATTTTTTTCACAATTTTAAAATTATATTTTTAGTCCTCTACCAAAATAGCTAAAAATAAAATTTAAATTAAATATAAAATTTTAATTAGCTATACCCATTAAAAGCTGTGTTTAAAAATATACACTGGTTATTTTTTCGAAATTTTAGAAATACGTTTAAAGCCCTCTACCACCTCAGAAAATTTTTATAGACAGAGAAATTTACTTTTATTATTTCAAAATTAAAATCCAGATTTTTAGTAGAAATGTAACCCAACTATTTTTCACTATAAAAGAGCCCTTTAATTTAGACTATTTTTAACATCTCACTCCCCCTCTTACCTAAAAATAGTAGCTACTTTTTAAGGGTGGCACAAAATTGATCGAAAACATTTGATCGAATACATTTAATCGAAAACATTTGTTCGAATGCATTTGATCGAAAAAACATTTTATAGAATAACAATTGATCGAAAAGAAAAATAATAGAAAAGAACAATGATCGAAAAGAAAATTGATCGAAGAAAGATTTGATAGAAAAAGCAATTGATCGAAAAACTACATATACATAAAATTAGGAAAAATAAAAAACTCAACTAATTTACCTAACCTGTGCGACCTAGAGTCATCGCTGATTGCTTCGCAGAAACAAATATAAAAAAAATTAAAAAATTAATAAAAATAACTTACCTAACTGGTTACAGTTACATTTAAATAGATAAATTAGTTGAGTTTTTTTTTTTAATTTTTCTTATTTTTTTATATTTTTTTGTGAGGCAAACCACGACAACTCCAGACCGCACAGGTTAGGTAAATTAATTAATTTTTTTTATAATTAAAAAAAATTTACTAACCTAACTTGTACGGAAGCAATCAGTCAAATTTAAATAGAACAGGAGTTTTTTATTTTTCTCATTTTTTATATATTTTTTTGCGAGACAAACCGCGACAGCTCCTAGCCGCACATGTTAGGTTAGTTAAATTTTTAATAAAAAATACAAAAACTAAATTGCCTAACATGTGCGAGAGCACTTTACAATACGTAACTGTTTTATATCCTGCTTCAAATTAGAAGTAAATAATTCATTGAATACTCATATTACTAAATTCACCATAAAATTACTATTTAAAAAAATGAGGGGTAGCTACTGCCATGTGGAGGAGATGAAAGAGGATGCAAGTTTTCTATGTTATAAAGTCTCTAGAATAAAATAAAAATTAACGTGTCCAAGCGATTTTATCTACTCTTTAAAATAAACGGTGTTGACTAGGAGGGTAAGATTACTCGCGTATCGGGGACAACACTAATCATTTGTAGTGCGCATGTCGTATGCGTTTTATTTGTACATCAGTCTCCTTTTGACAGAGGCCGTTGGTGTTTATGCCGGTCGGCGTAGCCAGGTATGGATTGAAATTTTCTGGTGGCGGCAAAGCCGCCACTCTACGAGAAGGCGTTGCTTCGTCTTCTTGTTGTCACGGCATTACTATTATTTGTTCATGTATGTGAAATTTGCTTCTAAGGTTAATAAAATACTACTGCTAGTCACGGCATAAATGAAAACAAACAAGACGCATTCACACAAACACCTCCCACCACAGCAATAATGTACAGTAGAAAGACATTTGCTTTTCCATGGTGTGACAAACGGGAAGAGAAAATGTAAAGTAAGTACAAGAAAAATAGTTTTAGTTTATTTAAAAGGGACAAACTATATTTAAATACTGTTGCTTTAAACCACAAATCACAGATTTTTAATCGAGCACTACTAGAAGGGCAGTTAAATGAGTATTTTCCTCTTTTTCCAGTGACTTATTGGAACCTTTTCTTCATTTAAGCCATTCTATTTATTTTAAGAAATTATATTCATGTGTAAAACATTTTTTCTCTGAACCGACTGTCCTTGCTTCTGTCTATTAAAAAATATGAGCCGACGTCGAAAAAAGATAGGGATAGTGTTAACATTTAACTATAGCCGTAAAGGTTGAGCCTCAATTTCAGTTTTTACTTTATTTGTAATTAATTTTCGAAAAAATATTACCAAATTAACTTCATTAATTTAAAAATCTCCCGTGATCAGCTGTGAAGCGACAGACTGTCAGTTGGAAAAGCGCCGTTGCCAGTTTTAATCTGTTAGTTATTTGTTCTTTAGCTAACGAGAGATTTTAACAATCGCTCTTGCAACCCGCTGTAATACTCCTATACTAATTTATATATTGACAATTTATCTTTACACAACAATATCTCGATTTAAACTAACTTAAATGATAAAACAATCCTATTTATATACCCAAATATGTAAGCTCCAATCCTGTCTTCAAATTTCTAAATGGCACAGTTACCACTGAAATGAAAGAAAGTGAAGTGAAAAAAATAAACTATTATGCAATTTTGGAAATGAGGCTACTATAAATTCTTAGGTGTATAACCTAAAAGCCCTTCTGGAAGAAAATGCAGAATCTCTTGAAAGTTTTGAAGATACCGAATTTATTCATCATTTTGTGGAAGAACTAGTGATAAAGAAATAATAGAAAAATGTGGGTATTTAAACAAACTGGTTCCTGGATCCCATATAATGGCAGATAGGGGTTTCAGAATATTCAGTTACTTGAAAACATGGGATGCACTTTAGTAAAGCCACACCTAGTGTATCACCGAATGAAAAAAGTTCTCCAGAAGATGTACAATTAAGTAAAAGAATAGCATCTCTAAGAATACATGTGGAAAGAGTTATAAGAAGGGTTAGTTAATTTAACATGTTAAAACCACATTCCTGTGTGAATTTTAAGCAAGTACATTTACTTAGTAATATCTGCATAATTGCTTGTTAACTTACAAGAACCTATTTTGTAAGAGTAAATATTAATTTAATAAACTTTTTTTATTTGTTTCTAAATTTAATTTACCTAATTATCACATTTCAGGAATTATAATGAAGAGTTTTTAAACAGCCAATGTAATTTTTTATAAAATTTTAACTTTTCGAGCAAATCAAAGCGGAATGAGTACCTGTATATGCATAGATTTTTTTGGAACTGAAACTACCAAACCAAAGGCACCTATTTACAGCAGTTTAAAATGAAATATTTTAACAAAAACGCTTATGTCACAGTGATAAATATTAAAAACAACCAAGTTCAGTTGAATGTGGTAGCAAAGTCTATATATTCCAATAAATCGGGTAACTACATGTGGTATCACTGGTGATAAATTTAAAAAAATCACAATTCTTGTCACCTTTTTCAAAAAACCAGAAAGTGTGCCTTCTTATCAATCCTTTACAAAAATGACAACAGTGATAAATGTGAAAAAAAAAATTTAATGTTGCTATTCGTTATTACGATAGTAAAACATGTTTGCAGTTCCGTTTATTTTTTATGAAAATCTAAGTAAAAACAACCAATGTCAAAGGGTTATAATTTTTTTCTGTCAAACCAAATATATCACAAAATTAAAAATTGATCGTAGGTCAAGCTAAATACCTTTATTGATAGTAGCTTTAAGAAAGGAGAAAGAATAATATTGACTTAAGTTGTTATTATTATTAACATTGGTGATTTTTAATAACTCTTCAATTATTGTTTACAAACAAAAATATAAAAATCTGTGAAAATTTTATTTATTAACCTTTTAATAAAAAATGAGAAAAATGAAGTAAAAAAACAATTTATTTACAAATAAAAAATATATATACAAATCCTAAGAACATAAAAGTACTGATTTATTTTCCTGTAGTGGATGAAGAGGTTTCTTTAACAATCTAGCCAAGTGTACATCAATATTTTAGGCATTTTGATAAATTAGAGCCTTTCCAATAACACTGAGTAGATGTTACAGATGGTTCCTCACTTCTTCTATGAAGCCACATGTTTACAATCACCTGAAAAAAATAAAAGGGTTAGATATGCAGTTACAAAATAACTATATAACCATCTACAAAATGCCTTATTTTATGTAGCAAGACGAGCAGAGCTTTACTAGCTCTGAACGAATCCAGTAAAGAACCTCGGATTTTCAAAACTTAATAAAAAACAATCTCACCACATTTTCACATTTTTGAAATATTATAGAGCTTTTCGAAAAAAACTACTATTTTTAAAAGTACAATTTTTGTTTAAACAGCTATGTCTCATTTTAGACTATTGAGTATTATAAAATAAAAAATTACGCGTTGCTTTGTTAGCTTCAAACTAATCCAGCAGAGCACCCCAGTTTTTTTTTAAACCACACCACTTTTTTTGGCTCCTACAATATTATAAAATATTCGAAATTTGGCATTTTTAAAAAAATTCGCAATTCCTTGCTGACTTCAAAGTTTTTTTCTGAAAACAAATATACTTACCACATTTTTAGAATTTTAAAACAGCCTAAACATGTATCATAAGTAGTTGTTTTTAAATATAAAAAAAACAAATTAAAAACCTGAAGTGTCCTGCTGACTTTGTTCCAACAAAGCACCCTGTATTATTTAAAAATAGCAATTTTTTTAGTTCAGTTTTACAATATTTCAAAAGTCTAAAAATATTCTAAAAATGGGGTGTGGTTTTTAGAAAAAAGCTTTAAAAAATCGAATTGCTCTGCTGGCTTCTTTCGAAGGTTAGCAAGCACCATATATTTTTTAAAAATATTTAAAAAAAAATGATAATATTTCAAGTGCATAAATATATGGTGTTGCTGTTTTTACAGAAAAAAACTTTATAAAACAGAGGTGCTTTGCTGACTTCGTTCGAAGCTATCAAAGCATTTTAAAATTTGCACAAAACGAGGAGCATAAAATTTTTGAAAAGGGTATAAAAATAGCCTAAAAATATGGCATATGTTTTAACTCAAAATTTCATAGGTGCTCTGCAGCATTCTTTGGTATCATAATTATTACTAGGTTCACTAACAAAATCTATTTCTAGATTATTTTAACACTTGCTGCGATTACAAAAAATGTCTCTTTATGTCAAAATTAGAAGAAAAAAATATTTATAGGAATAAAGGGCCTTATACACTGTTTATTTGATGTGATATAAAAACAAAAAAGCATATTAAATATTACAAACCTTGAGATGCCGCATATCCTAAGCATTGTGCACTAAAAATTTAATTTTTGTTAATTACAACAACCACATCATAAGGTTTTTGCCGTACTTTATGTTTAGGAAAAAGTAATTATCTCCATATTCTTGCTTGGCAGATCTAAAAATAAAACCTGAAATAAATATGTTTTACTATAAGGTGTATTGCTCCATATAAACTGTAACTACCTATTAAAACAAATTATAAATAAAGTCTTACCTTTCTGTCTTTTGTAAACTGAGTATTGTTAAAAAATGCAGTAATCATCTCGGTAATCATATTTTCGTTTACAATGGGTAAAACACTTGATTCAACTTTTATAAATCCAGCTGATAAAAACCAAAACAAAAAACTAAGGTTATGTGTTAGGTGGTGTCAATTTTAATGTCACTTAGATGTGCGTTCACTTCGACATTCTGTGTGTCGGTTTGTTCGTTGGCTTGGTTCTGTATAACAAAAAAAAAAATTCGACACAAGATGATTGGTCTATTCCCGATGACGTATAATTTCAAATTTTAAATTTCAATTGGGCTTAATTTAAAAACTTTTGGCTTTTTTAACGAACTGACCATTTAGAATGACTTATATAGCGACTAACTATTACAATATAATTTATAAAACAGCATATCTCACATGTGAACATGGCCCATTGGACTTCATATCTTTGTGAGGTATATATTCTAATATACGGACTTCATTTAACTGTATAATATTATCCCCAGCCGCTACTGCGACATTGCCAAGTGGCCGGACGTCCGATTCGCTTAGCATGAAAATGTTTCTACGTATATAAATCGAACGTAAAATCGATGTTAGCGCTGCACTTGTCAAACCAGAGAACTAAGATATACTAATTCGTTAGCAACGCCGACATTGGACATCTCCCTTAACCCCTTGTTGCCTGGACTAAGAATTAAACAAAAAAAAACCTATTTTTAGTGAACAGCTGATCCAATATGAATAAAAAATACTCAAATTAATTTTTTTGAATTTTTTCTTTGTCAGTTTTTTTTTAATAACCGGTACCAATCGAGGTACCAATAAGTACCGTCAGGCAGTTACAAACATTTATTTGACAACAAAATTATGGATTAGACACACAAATTTAATTTTATTTGCAAATATTTATTTTTAATTTTAAAAAATAATTAAAACAAATAAAAAATAAGAACTAGTTCTTGATTTCATGGTATTCTGCCATGCAGTTTTTTTTCTCGTTGCAGCATAAATATACATTGCACAGGTTGCACTTGGAATGTGGGCGAGATTGCACATTTTTGCGACTGCACATTTCACACCGACCTCTAGTTTGTTCATAGATTTGCCAATGATTTCCTCGGTTAGCCAACCTCATATCTTCTGGAATTGAAAAGTTAAATTTTATAACATTTGGTATCAAATTGTTAAATGAAACTTGCAAGATTATATTTATAAAACGTCTTTCATTACAATGTACCAAAAATATATACTTACTTTTCAATATACAGTACAAAACAATAACACGAAAGGCTCAACTTTATTTTTATGCTCCCTCACTATACGTCGGTAGGAAGACAACTAAACTGTCAGCAACGATGCACGGTCAGTTTCAAGCCGAGCTTCTCTATCGCAATATTCATGATACGTCCACGTACCGTCAAGCTATAAAGCACCCAAGCCCTCTCCGTGTAATTATATTGAGGATCGAAAATGACGGTACTTAGGAGTACCGTCAGACAACAAAGGGTTAAAATAGGTACGAATGTAATGGCACAACCCCTTACATACCGTAAAATTTAAAATTAATATTAACGTTTTCGGCATTGGACGTCTGTTATATATAGTATCGGCTATCGAACGCTATCCAATACGGTTTGCATAAATGGGCTTGAAAACTACAGATAGTTAGCATCAGGTCGAGCAGGAAATGAATACTATCAACCATGCAGGTTTATACGGCCCAGCCAACGTTACAATGCGGTCAGGCTGTATAAACTAGCAATGCTGAGTCGTTTTCTCCTTATTCTAATGCTAACTGTATGTAGTTTACACATGCACTTGTGCAAAACGTATTGGAAAAAGTTCAGTTTCCGAAACTGTATACCTATCTAATATAGCGAATCTTTTGAAAGATGATTTTAATTCAAAAAGTTTTAAATAATTCGAATAATATATCGAAGATCTTGAAGAAATATTTAGCGACACAGTTAAAGCAATATCTAAAAATCTGAAATCCTGAATAAAAAAGACTCTCTAAATGTTGTATATTATGTTGTATTATATCGGCCGGTGTTAGCCGCTGTAAGTCGATACTCGCTGAACACAAATCTTCTAATAAGAGCGTCGGACAATCTTAGAGGATATGCTCGATGGTCTCATCTTCTTGTTTGGATCTCCTGCAGAGTGCGGATTCTAACAGCCCCATGATATTGAAATCGTTTCATACTTGGCACTAACCAGCCAAAATGCCAGGCTCAGATTCTGTCTAGTCGTAGTCAAGTATTTGTTTGCTGTAGTGTTTTTAGGATAACTTAAAAGCTCCCTGGCAACTCTGCAGTTTCTTGCTTCAACCCATTTTTCCTTAAATTTCACAAGAGAATGTTCTTTAATTGTCACTATCGATTTTGTCAGGCCAATAGGAGGGTCAGGTTCAAAAAGTATTTGGTTGGCTGTCTTCTTAGCCAGTGAAACAGCAAGAAGGATACCTTTCGATGCGAAGTAATCTTTGATTCATCTTTAGGTGACCATATTGTTGATGGATACTTCTACCAAAGCTTCGTAACATTCTAGTACTAACCCTGAGTAAATTCGTGGTCTGTTCAGGGTGAGTAGTGCTTGTCTGCTATCAGTATAGATCAGCATGTTCTTTACAGTGATATTGTTCTCGGTGATTTATTTTGCTGATATGAGAATCCCTGTGAGCTTGGTTGAACTACACTTGCACTATTGCACACATCCCATTTTATATTAATGGATAAGAGTATATTCCACATTCTGAGCCACATCAACCACTTCCGGCTCTTATTTGTTCCGTTATAACTTTTGTAACGGTTGGAACCGTTTTCGTTATTTTGACACCAACATCTCTACACAAATGTCATTTGTCGTTTATGCCTTGTGTAAAAGTTCGATTTCATTTTGATTTGTATCTGTCAACGAATCAGTTGATATTAAATTTTAAATTATCTAGGTCATCCGATGTATTAAATCATTTTTATCTATCGTATAGGCCGTCTGATTTTGTAAGCCTGGCTATATCTAGACGGTTCTGTAGGAGTTATATCTAAAGAAGTTCTGTATGAGTTATATCTAAAGAAGTTCATTTCGAGTCATCTCTAAGAAGTTTATTTCAAGTTATGTCAAGAGATTTAGTTCAAGTTATATCTAATGAAGTTTAATTCAAGTTATATCAAGAGGTTTAGTTCGAGTTACATCTGAAGAAGTTTCTGAAGATTTAAGTTTATGAAGATTTATACCTAAGAGTTTGGTGCTACCCGAAGAGTATCGTTCGAGTCCCTTTGAAGAAGGCCTATGCAAATCTCTCCTTTATACTACCTCCTGTTATAACAAATAAGTCTATTTTTATGCAATAAACCATCTAAATTTGAATTAGTAAATCTTTGTAAATTAGAATTTGTTACTGCCTTATCTAAAACTTGGTTTAAATATAATATCTTAATGGTTAGTGATTTTCTATATTTTTATCATTAACCGGTAGTCAAGTATAGTAAGTTTTAAATATTGTGGTGCCTAACTTCTTGTTCAAAGTAATACGAGTTATTTAATAACCTAACCCACTCCCAAAATCATTTGAGCTTAAAACACTATAAAAAATAGATAAAATAACAAGTATCACATTACACTTTATAGGGCTTATGAAAGATATATCACGGTGAATTGGAGTCCATGGTCGCTTGAAGCAGTGGGAGCATATCGAGCTTATACGAGTATTACTTAATAATTCATCAAATAAACTAGAAGATAAATAAAGATTGATAATGATTCAAATACATTTTAATAAAGATTTCTAGTTTTAAACCATAATGTCAATAATTTTTTTGAATTAGTTAGCTTTTAAAAATCATATAATAAATTAATTATGTAAATTCCATTATTCAGTCATTATTTTCATTCTTGTTAAATTATAATAATTGTTTTAATCTGTAGTTTTTCAATAAATTTATTTACACATGCAAAATTATATTGTAAGTAGATTAAAAGCGAAAAGTGATACTTTACCAGTTATCCGCTCGGCGAGCGACAAAGCTGTCACTTAATGTTAGTTCGCAGAAAACGTCAACTTTGCGGTTGTATTTCGAAGCGCAAAAGCCTACTTTGTTTAGTGATCGTAGAAAAAATTAAATTTGCTCAAAATTTTCTATTGCTATTAATTTTCTTTATTTTAATCAAAATTACTCAAATTAAACTACTTTGTTTTCTACATAGTTATGTTAAATTGAAAGTTAAATCGAACCGCCAACTACGGTTGTATATTTACTCGATCTGGACATATTATTTTGATTGATTAGTATATTATCTCTAAATGGTTGTACCGAAAAAATACTCAAATAAAATTATTATAAATCGAACGGGCAATCTAATTTACCTGGCACATCAAACAAAATAAAATAAAATTCCATTGGGAATGAAACGAAATTACTGTTGGCAAATAGTATTCAACTCCAATCATCAAATTATATATCTTGCGCCTCAACACTTCAATAAAATGGTAATCTATTATTATATGTGACGCAGGGTTGTACTTCTATTTTTCCATAAAACTTTCAGTTCTAAAATGTATTTTATTAAACTTGTTGGATTTATTTGCCAATATTTAGTGCATTAAAAAAATATATTTTAATTATTTAAACTACCACAAAGTTATAAATAATTTAAGTAAGTAAAGCACAATGTCACAACTTACCCCGATCCGGGGTTGGTTGTTACACTGATGGGGTTAGTTGTGACAAGCTTGTATTTATTACATGTCATCGTCAGAACTGCAATTTAAACAAATGAAAAATGGATTTTTATCTGTACATTCAAGATGAGCCCAGTTAGAACACACAGTACATTGTACCCATTTTTCTTTCGGCCCCTTCATCTTCAGAGCTGCTAGAAGGTATGTTTTTGATTTTGTTTTTGCAAATGTTTCTTTTTGTGCCTGACAGTTTTGCTTTCTTCTTCAATTCTTTCATTTCCTTTTCTTTATATGCATTTTCCAATTCTTCTTTATTCAGTGTGTCAGTCCAGATGGCAGCCCGCCCGCGCTTTCGTCCTTTTCTGGTCCTTGTTTTTTGCTGTTTCTGGTGATGGTCGTAAATCTCTAGGGGAGAAGTACGATTGTACTTTAGAAGGTCCAGGTAAATTATCAGGCTCTGAGTTGTCTATTTTCTTGTTTATATCGGGTAATGCTGGAGGTAAATTTACTATAACAGGTGAATTTGGAGGGGTTGCTTCTTGAACGATTTCGGGTTGGTTTAGTACTGGCTCTTCAATATTTGGATTTGGACGGTCTGTTATAGCAGCAGGAAGAAACTCATCTTTTTCGAAAATGTTTCTGTTGACGGGGAAAACTCCACTTACTTTAAATCCAGCCTGAATATTCTTCGGGGTTGCCACTAACGGTAGAGCATCTTTTGCAATTTTCGGTATGTCATATATAGACATAGTCTTTCCCGGGTTGTTGCACATCCAGGAATGGCAACCCGTATTTATATACTTTTTAAGAGCTTCATAGACAGATCGATCCAGTGGCTGAAGTTTATAGGAACAATGCTGGGACATGGAAATTTTACAACTCCATTTTCTCTGCGAAAGGTGTGAATCATGGTTGCCTAATAGCAGTAATATAGGTTTTTCTTGAGATGCTCCAGAATGCTTCACAAAGTGTTCCAAGAAAATGTAATTGGCAGATCCAATGCAACCAGGAGGGCCATTATTTACAAAATAATCCCTATAATCCCCATTATTTTTTCTTGGAAATACGAATATGGGAGGGGTTGAATTTCCACTGGCATTGACAGCAAAGCAAAACGTAACTAGCGTCCCTCTTTTGGCAGATGTTACAAAATCGACCTGTTTAGCTCCTTTTATAGCAATATTTCATCACAAATATACATGTCCTGAGGTTCAAATTTGTACAGATCTACAACTTCTCTTCCAGTAGATTGAAAAATGCAGCAACATTTGTCTGGTTGAAGCTTGTAGCTCGACTAAGGCTAGTCGCTTCGGGAACCCTGAGGGGTAGCCTTGGATGGCGTTTAAGAAAATTTGTCAACCAGTCTACGGATGCCATTTCATTTGCAATCAAGTTTGAATGTACAGCTATATTATTTTTAATGGCAAACTCAAACGCCAATCTACAAATTTATTTTGTGGATAATCCAAAATACAGTTTTGACTGCTCCAACAGATACCCAGCTAATTCAGATTCCATTTCGTCTGGCAACACCTGGCGAATTCGTTTATATCCTACATGGGCAGGTCGATTCAATCCTAAAAAGAAAAGGTTTTTGTAATAGCTGTATATTCACAGCCGACTAAAAAGACTGGCCAATGTGGAGCGCTGGGAGGTTGGCCTACTTTGGTCAATCAAATCAGATTAATCAAATTGTATCATAATAAACTTACCCTCATTTTTTCTCTGTTGCTTCTCTTACAGAATCGCTGTAATGTCATAAAATTTATTTCAAAGTCAGCAACGATTGTCCGCAAAGACTTTTCGTTAACAAGAACCCCATTTGCTGCTCGTTAAAAAACATCTAAGCCGGTCTTCCCCTCTCAGTTTTACGTTTATAGGTCATCATTAGCCTTCCTAAAACAATTTCTTATGGTAAATGCACATTGTAAAATTTACTATGGGGTAAGTTGATACAGTAACAACCTGCCCCATAGGAAGTGTCACAACTAACCCCATCGGACATTTGGCTAACATTTCTATGATATTTTTTGAGGTACGGTAAATAACCTAATAAAAATAGCGGTTTATGGAAGAACATACCTGATATTTTAGACTGATGTCCTAATCAAATTATTTTCACTAACACACAAAAATGTATAAAACAATAGTTTTCAGTATAAGAATTTACTTTTATACGTGAAAAATACATTAATCATCAACACGCGTACCAGAGTTGGGTAGTATCCGGATACTTCTGTATCCGGATACTTTATGTGTATCCGAAAGCTGTATCCGGATACTCTTCAAATTTTGTATCCGGTATCCGTATCCGTGACCAAATTTGTAAGTATCCGGATACCGGATACTTTTTTCGGCATTCGGATACATTATTTACTACAATCGTAAGAGCTAAAATCAATTTTTTTTGTAGGAGAGCTATTCGAAAGTTTTGCTTTTAAGGAATATGTGCCCTGCCCCCTGTCGTAATATTTTATTTATATTTCTGAAGCGATTTAAATAAAAGTTTGGAAGAACATTTTATAAGAAAAATAATATAATAATAATGAATCAAAATAAACAATTATAAATACTGAAGAAAGTCTAAACTAGGTAGCGATAGCTCTAGACTTTACAATCTTAAACCTCTGCATTTTTATTATTTAAAGTAAAATTGCTTGTCGACGAATTTTTAGTTTTTTGTTGGCAATGATTTATGTGCATCTAGACGTCTATAACAACAAAAAATCGCTATTCAAGCATTCCATGGCGTTCGGTTCGGCTACTTCCGGTGTAGGTATTTTGGCAATATGACCGGATATTTACAATTTTCAATGAAATTCGGGCTATAGCTTCAACGTGTTTTTTTTTCTGAATCTAAAATAATATTACAAGCAGTTTATTGTGTCGGCGAAAGGGTTGATAATCAAAAAAATGTAAGCTGGCGAAACAGGTCACTTTTTGAAACAGATAAAATCGGAACCAAAAGTCTAAAAAGTGGTTTAATGACCCAAAATATTTGTATGACTCTCAAATAAGAATATTGCCTTTGCAACCATTTTTTATTCAGTAGTTGTACCCTATACAGTCTTTTTACTATCCTAAAAAATCGAAAAGAATCCAAAAAAATTGAAAAGAATCGAAAAGAATCGAAAAGAATCGAAAAGAATCGAAAAGAATCGAAAAGAATCGAAAAGAATCGAAAAGAATCGAAAAGAATCGAAAAGAATCGAAAAGAATCGAAAAGAATCGAAAAGAATCGAAAAGAATCGAAAAGAATCGAAAAGAATCGAAAAGAATCGAAAAGAATCGAAAAGAATCGAAAAGAATCGAAAAGAATCGAAAAGAATCGAAAAGAATCGAAAAGAATCGAAAAGAATCGAGAAGAATCTCGAAAAGAATCGAAAAGAATCGAAAAGAATCGAAAAGAATCGAAAAGAATCGAAAAGAATCGAAAAGAATCGAAAAGAATCGAAAAGAATCGAAAAGAATCGAAAAGAATCGAAAAGAATCGAAAAGAATCGAAAAGAATCGAAAAGAATCGAAAAGAATCGAAAAGAATCGAAAAGAATCAAAAAGAATCGAAAAGAATCGAAAAGAATCGAAAAGAATCGAAAAGAATCGAAAAGAATCGAAAAGAATCGAAAAGAATCGAAAAGAATCGAAAAGAATCGAAAAGAATCGAAAAGAATCGAAAAGAATCGAAAAGAATCGAAAAGAATCGAAAAGAATCGAAAAGAATCGAAAAGAATCGAAAAGAATCGAAAAGAATCGAAAAGAATCGAAAAGAATCGAAAAGAATCGAAAAGAATCGAAAAGAATCGAAAAGAATCGAAAAGAATCGAAAAGAATCGAAAAGAATCGAAAAGAATCGAAAAGAATCGAAACGAATCAAAAAGAATCGAAAAGAATCGAAAAGAATCGAAAAGAATCGAAAAGAATCGAAAAGAATCGAAAAGAATCGAAAAGAATCGAAAAGAATCGAAAAGAATCGAAAAGAATCGAAAAGAATCGAAAAGAATCGAAAAGAATCGAAAAGAATCGAAAAGAATCGAAAAGAATCGAAAAGAATCGAAAAGAATCGAAAAGAATCGAAAAGAATCGAAAAGAATCGAAAAGAATCGAAAAGAATCGAAAAGAATCGAAAAGAATCGAAAAGAATCGAAAAGAATCGAAAAGAATCGAAAAGAATCGAAAAGAATCGAAAAGAATCGAAAAGAATCGAAAAGAATCGAAAAGAATCGAAAAGAATCGAAAAGAATCGAAAAGAATCGAAAAGAATCGAAAAGAATCGAAAAAAATCGAAAAGAATCGAAAAGAATCGAAAAGAATCGAAAAGAATCGAAAAGAATCGAAAAGAATCGAAAAGAATCGAAAAGAATCGAAAAGAATCGAAAAGAATCGAAAAGAATCGAAAAAAATCGAAAAGAATCGAAAAGAATCGAAAAGAATCGAAAAGAATCGAAAAGAATCGAAAAGAATCGAAAAGAATCGAAAAGAATCGAAAAGAATCGAAAAGAATCGAAAAGAATCGAAAAGAATCGAAAAGAATCGAAAAGAATCGAAAAGAATCGAAAAGAATCGAAAAGAATCGAAAAGAATCGAAAAGAATCGAAAAGAATCGAAAAGAATCGAAAAGAATCGAAAAAAATCGAAAAAATCAAAAAGAATCTAAAAAATCGAAAAGAATCGAAAAAAATCGAAATAGTCCGAAAATAATCGAAAAAAATCGAGAAGAATCGAAAAGAATCGAAAAGAATCGAAAAGAATCGAAAAGAATCGAAAAGAATCGAAAAGAATCGAAAAGAACCGAAAAGAATCGAAAAGAATTGAAAATAATCAATTAATCGAATAGAACCGATTAATTGAAAATAATCCGTTAATCGGAAATAATTAATTAATCGAAAATAATCGATTAATTGAAAATAATCGATAAATCGTAAAGAATCGATTATTTTTAAGTAATCTACTAGACGAAAATAACTGATTATTTATTTTGATGATCGCCGGCCTTAACGGTTTTAGCAATCTATTTTGGCAATAAAATTATTTAAGAAGTTTTAGTTGAGTAATTGGATTTTTTTTATTAATTTATAGAAATCTATTGAAATCTACTAAAAGAAAATTGTCTACTAAATCTAGCCAAACTAGCTGAAAACCTACCAAAAAAGCAGATATCTACCAAATGTGGCAACGTTGAATTAAAGACGCCCAGTCAGAACGACCTTGACGAAGCACAACAACAACAACAACAACAACAACAACAACAACAACAACAACAACAACAACAACAACAACAACAACAACAACAACAACAACAACAACAACGAAAATAATCGAAAAAAATCGAGAAGAATCGAAAAGAATCGAAAAGAATCGAAAAGAATCGAAAAGAATCGAAAAGAATCGAAAAGAATCGAAAAGAATCGAAAAGAATCGAAAAGAACCGAAAAGAATCGAAAAGAATTGAAAATAATCAATTAATCGAATAGAACCGATTAATTGAAAATAATCCGTTAATCGGAAATAATTAATTAATCGAAAATAATCGATTAATTGAAAATAATCGATAAATCGTAAAGAATCGATTATTTTTAAGTAATCTACTAGACGAAAATAACTGATTATTTATTTTGATGATCGCCGGCCTTAACGGTTTTAGCAATCTATTTTGGCAATAAAATTATTTAAGAAGTTTTAGTTGAGTAATTGGATTTTTTTTATTAATTTATAGAAATCTATTGAAATCTACTAAAAGAAAATTGTCTACTAAATCTAGCCAAACTAGCTGAAAACCTACCAAAAAAGCAGATATCTACCAAATGTGGCAACGTTGAATTAAAGACGTCCAGTCAGAACGACCTTGACGAAGCACAACAACAACAACAACAACAACAACAACAACAACAACAACAACAACAACAACAACAACAACAACAACAACAACAACAACAACAACAACAACAACAACAACAACAACAACAACAACAACAACAACAACAACAACAACAACAACAACAACAACAACAACAACAACAACAACAACAACAACAACAACAACAACAACAACAACAACAACAACAACAACAACAACAACAACAACAACAACAACAACAACAACAACAACAACAACAACAACAACAACAACAACAACAACAACAACAACAACAACAACAACAACAACAACAACAACAACAACAACAACAACAACAACAACAACAACAACAACAACAACAACAACAACAACAACAACAACAACAACAACAACAACAACAACAACAACAACAACAACAACAACAACAACAACAACAACAACAACAACAACAACAACAACAACAACAACAACAACAACAACAACAACAACAACAACAACAACAACAACAACAACAACAACAACAACAACAACAACAACAACAACAACAACAACAACAACAACAACAACAACAACAACAACAACAACAACAACAACAACAACAACAACAACAACAACAACAACAACAACAACAACAACAACAACAACAACAACAACAACAACAACAACAACAACAACAACAACAACAACAACAACAACAACAACAACAACAACAACAACAACAACAACAACAACAACAACAACAACAACAACAACAACAACAACAACAACAACAACAACAACAACAACAACAACAACAACAACAACAACAACAACAACAACAACAACAACAACAACAACAACAACAACAACAACAACAACAACAACAACAACAACAACAACAACAACAACAACAACAACAACAACAACAACAACAACAACAACAACAACAACAACAACAACAACAACAACAACAACAACAACAACAACAACAACAACAACAACAACAACAACAACAACAACAACAACAACAACAACAACAACAACAACAACAACAACAACAACAACAACAACAACAACAACAACAACAACAACAACAACAACAACAACAACAACAACAACAACAACAACAACAACAACAACAACAACAACAACAACAACAACAACAACAACAACAACAACAACAACAACAACAACAACAACAACAACAACAACAACAACAACAATAACAATAACAATAACAACAACAACAATAACAATAACAACAACAACAACAACAACAACAACAACAACAAGAACAACAACAAATCGTTGGACCAAGCGAAGTTAACTGTCTTGACGTAATCTACGTGCGATGCACAAAACGATGCTAAACATGGCGTGGTTTCAAGCAGGCACACTGCTATTTGACGGATCTATTAACCTGTCTTTTTAACATTCATTCTCAGACACCTCTCGCGTTCAATCAACATATTGAACCAACAGACGCGATCAGCCGGAGTGTAGTGGGGTACCAAAAAAAGTAAAGATTAATACGTACGAAAATAATAAATATATTAAAGTGGATTTACGAGTATATTATTATGTGATTTTAAAATAATGTGCTCTTATGAAATTTAACTGGGTGTTCACTGCACAAATGAACCAAGGGAGAAACCGCCCCTGGTTAGATTTATATGGACACTGGATGTTTTATTGTTCTTTTTGTTTTAATGTTTTATATTCACAGAATAAAAATAATAAACAACTTATTGAGTAGCTTTTTCCCGTTTTTATTATACCGCTTTCCATTTCCGATAATTTATTTATGCCTAGTATTGTTTATTGTTACTCGTAATCAATATCATTACATAATCATAACTATTGGTATAAAAACATTATTTTAACTCACTTTAAAAGTATCCGAAAAAAGTATCCGGATACATTGTAAGTTTCCGTATCCAGTACTCGGATACTTTTTTCCTGTATCCGACCCAACTCTGACGCGTACGAATCTGAAGGGAACTAAATCAAAGTACGAGAAAACAAAGCTGACGCAATGACTGTTAAAACGCATTTGTTGCGGCGCTATGGTAGGATTAAAAGCTGCTGTAAAAACTTACCCCTGTAACAACTAATCCCGGTCTCCCCTACTATAATCATTTTTTACTTATTGGCTTATCTTTTTGGTATTGAAGATGACTTAATCCAAGAAAGCGTTTGAATTATTATTTAATAAAGTGGAATTGTATTAATTCAATTTTTCCTCTGCTCACTTGCAATATAAAAAAAACTTTATTTTTCTCTTAAAAAGAAAAAGATTTTCACACTTGTTATGTAATATGCCATTTCACCTCGTTACGGTTCTGTTCGTATTTACCGATACTCTAATAACACAAAACGCTCCAAAGAAAGAGACAGCGAAAGAAAGAAATGAAATTAAGAATACGTGAGCGGCTCAAGATCGAGTTTTGATTGGATAACAAACGGTAATGACCGGTTCTATTTCAGCCACACTATACATTAGACTAATCCACTCTAATATACCATAACTATAGCGTTTATCTAAATCTTCGGCCGGAATTAAAAAATGGTTTTGGCTTCAACAAATTGCCCTAGCGTAGTTTTGGGTAATGGATTATTATTATAAGAGAGATGTTTACTGATTTCCGACTGGGCTGATGGGAAATTAACTTTGGATCAATTTTCTCTCTAATAGACGTGTAGTTATGCTGTAATTGCATTTCAATTTTAACATCTCTATAAACGAATCTAATAATGGTTTATGTTATAATAGTAACGAAAAGTTTTCTTATTCATTTTTGTAATGAAATTTGTAGTCAAATTAATTTGTTTGTTTGTTTGTTTAAAATGGACAAGCTCTATTTTGTTTATTTAATAATTTAGGTGTTTCTGAGGATGAAGTAATTAAAACATTGGAAACGTTGGCAATGAAAAGAATAACTTTGTGAGATATGATTATTTAAAATAAATCTAACTCAAAAACAAACAATAAAATCAACTTGAAATTTTTGGAAAAGTCAAGCTCTACAAGGCGATGGTGTCTGTTAAAATGTGAAAATTATAATTTAGAATGCCACGCATTATATTTCTTCATTCTCGTTTGTATCTGTGTAATATGTGATGGGACTTATCTTAGAAAATACTCATTTTAGTTCACTTGCTTTTTGCCAGTAGAAGGTATTTAACAATATCGAGGGGTTTGAGCGAAAACCCGATGACTCACAAAATCATTGTTTCGACATAAGCGCAATTAAAGGTTTTACATAGAAATAGTATAGAAAGCCGATTCCATATATCAAAAATGAAACCATAGGGAGAAAATAGTGTGTCGGAGCTCATGCGTATAATGGTGCTGGCTCGAACAGGACCGGTGCAAGTTTTTATTGATCGAACAAATAGTTCACACCATGTTTCATTCATACATTTTTAGAGATGATTCTATATAAAAAACGATGAAAAAAATTCAAGTAAGATAAATATGTTTCTGAAAGAAAAATATGGCACGAAAAATGAATTAGTTAATTTTCAGAAATCATTAGTGCTGCAGTCACGAGATTTTGCTTGTGATTTGACATCTTATTTGATTTAGTATCATTTGCTACAAGTACATTTAATTTGAGTAGTGCAAAATAGGGGGCAGTTGCATTTCGCCCAGGAATATTATGTTCGATATTTTTTTACATTTTGTCAGCCAAGACTGTGAGTCGTTACTTACAATTACACAGAAAAACTTTCATGTTACCATTTTCAATAAAAATTATCCAAAGATGTCTGCATCTCTCAAGATTCAAAATTAAAAAATACTACTAAATTTACTTGGTACTTGGTACATATTTTATTTTAATTTTGAACCCTTTTAAAACGGTCTTTCGGTTTCATAATAAAAGTTAGTCGCTGCTTATTAGAAACATTCTATATAGTCTAAACCAATTTATGGATTGTTTTCGATCAATTTAATACAAAGATTTAAAGTTTTTAGTCGATCATAACATTCCACATCAGCACATTGCAAACCTATTTTATAGAAAATTCCACACCTGTAATTTTGAACCAATCAAAATACGTGTTTTTGACAGATCACCATGGCAACGGAGGTATTTTAGTGGAAATTTTTTTCTCGTGGGGTACCCAACAGCGATACTGGAAATTTTTTGACGTTTACAATAACAGACCATTTTTGACAGACTGGTTTTTATTTGTTCACATAATAGGTTTAGTTTTGATACATTTTAGTTACAATGCTAAGGTGTTTTCTATATTCTTCGGCCACTTCTTTTCTTCTTAATGGCGAAAATGCAGGACTTTGGATGCTTTGAATTATGTGTCTATGTCTAATAAAATATATATAATATTTAGACACTAATTTATTCACCTTTTTCCCATTCAGCACTTTGAATTTTGCGTAGTTTAGGTGCAAATATTCGTGGACAATTCGGAACAAATTTTCGTTTTTCAAGTTGGAGCCACAATCCTCTATTAATCCGAGTAAGTAAGTCATGGTGCAATGATTGATCATTACATCAGACAATTTCACGCATATTTTGCATAGCGTATGATTTTCAAATCGATTCATTTTTAAACAAATAGGTAATTTTGTTGGTTTTACTTGCTGTGCAATATTCTTTATCGCAACAAAACGCGAGTTATTTAATGTTTTGAACTGTCAAAATACAATGATCACAGCCTCCTACGATTGATGCTTGCTGACGCTGGTTATGAATTTCATACCATTTTAAAGCGCTCATAAAGCATGTTAATAAAAAAGCAGAAAAACAATTTTCTACCACTTGTAGTTATTCAAAACTTACGTAAAATTAAAGAATATACTATTTTCTATTTTCAAATGGTATTCCCATGCAACTACAATGAGTAGAAATAAGCAATTTGAAGGCCTAAATAATTGCAGCGAAACATTTTTTTACGTCGGGCCGCTTGACAACTTCAAAACTGAAATTATATTCGAGGTTAGGGTCTCACTTAGTTACCATGACAACTCAACAATCAAGGCGACAACACCTTTTATGTTTCACTGGTGACTTGGAGAAAATAATTTGCATTGTTGAGAAACGAAAAATAAATTTTAAAAATATTTAATTTTCAACCATAATTCGGCGTGGAATTTTCTTACCGAATACCACGCGAGGTCAAATTAATATCAGGAAATTTTTTGACCTCTAGTGGTATTACTAGTGATAATAAAAATAAACTTGTAAATCATTAATTCGGTAGTTATCTCACTTATAATAATTTTCTTGTTTATATGACTCTTTTGATTTATAAATATATTTTGGCCTTACAATACAAAGCGTTTTGTATCTAACACTTTTTTTATTGAACGATGAATGTTGACAGGCGTGTATCTGTTTCGGAACAAGAGGCGCTTTAACGGTGGAAATGATTTTCGAACTATCCAGTTAGTTTTCGGAAAACTAGAAAATGTTTGAAGAAAGTCGTCAATAACATTAGCATGTTGTTCATTTGTTTCATTTTGATCAGTTTTCATTCTAAATTGCATAGAATACTCTTCTTCCAATTCAAAATCGAGATTCTCGATATTTCCACAGTTTATTTATAATATATTCTTCATAATATATGTTATCACCCTACTTTGCACTTTATTAACAATTTTTTTTTTAACATACTTCAAAATGGGAGGATATTCTCAATTCGTTGAAATATTTTTTTATGTATGTTGAGCGATAATTCTTTACCACGTTGCCCGATTTCTATGATTCTCTTTTTGTTAGAAAATGAATAGTTCTATATAAATTTAGTCAAGATCTGAAGATGGGATCCATGAGAAAATCATTAACATCTTCATTTTTAAAGTAGGTTTTTTAAATTTCTTTAAACCGTACTGGTTCGCACGCGGTAAGGAATGAAGAAATGTAAATAATTGTCGTGCCGGCCAAAAAGCGAAGAGGAAGTAACGATTAAAATATCGAGTGACAGAAGTTTCTAAGTTCGTTGAGATCGGGTTTATATTTTAAAATGCCTTGAAACCCGCATTTAAAAGTATACAATTTAATAGGGTTAATTTTCAGTTTCTACATTTGAAAATATACCCGATGCCAACTCGGCCAGTAATGCCATAAATGTTAGGTACAGGTACAATTTAATACGGTTCATTTTAGAATTCTTTATTTTAAATTATACCCGACTAAAACTGTCTCTGACGTCATGAGCATTGTGTAAAGGTATATATTCCAAATAAGCAACATTTCATGTTCCATCGCTATCAGGAATAATAGAAGTGGCATCTCATTTAAAATAAAAAGGAAATAACAGAACTGTCAAAATATTTTAGATGGAAAGATCATAGCCTGTTTATTATTTTTAACAATTTTTAACAAAAAAATCATTCATTGTTTTGTCAGATATTGACATTGTCTCCCCGTTGCTGGACAGCCTGTATATAAATATACACCTCTCTATTTACATAATTGTAATTCCTAGATAGGTTTAGATTTCCAGTAGATTTCTTGTAATAATAAATGCTAAATACATTGATTACATTTTCATTAGCCAATGTAAAAATGTCTTTTATTGTACCTAGTATTTAACTTAACACTACACGAAACTAAAAATAAAATGTCGTGTAATTAAATAATAAAATTCAAGCCAAAATATCACAAACGGTCCTGTAAGGGCAGCGTCATATAGCCTTGAAACACCGGATTAAAATAGTGTTGCCAGGTCAATATTGAATTTGTAGGTGAACCGCTTGGGAATGTAGTTACACATAAATATTATTAGTTGATTATTTAAATGTTTATAAGGTATTTTGTGGCGATATTTCATAGATATAAACTGATTAAATCATATAATTTAAAATTAAATTAATTTGAAATTCTTCTGTGTTAGGTATGTTTAATATACTTGGCAACACTACAGGGACAAGTCATACATACTGCGCAAGCTTCTAGACACACTATTTTGCGATGTCAGGCGCAGAGACGCGTTTTTATACACAGTAGGTTTCAATTTCTGCTTGGATGTTATATTTATATTGGTCTTCTATATTATTTCTATGATGTTTTAGTAACTTTGAAGCAGATTTAAAACCTTCATAGTATGGTTTATCAAACGTTTATTATAGCCAAACGGTAGATAATTAAATAATTAGTTACAGCGATGTATTTTTAATTTAATTTATAAAAACGATATTGCAAAAAAAAACAAAATGTGATATTTATTGGGTTTTTCCTCGGTGAATGAGTACAAAATTTTTGTTTTATTGGTTTTTATTTTAAAATTTTTAATAACAAAATAAGTAACTAATTATGATGTATTATCTTCTTCTTCCGATTTATTCTCCATCACTACGTCTGGAATCAGATCTACGACGTTAACGGTTTTTAAACTTGCTAAGCATGCACCTCTTCTGAAAAAATATTTTCTTCATCTTCATAAAATAATTTTTCTTCGCTTCATTTATGGGAAGGGTGCTTTTATATAACTTTGGTGAATTGCTCGGAGTCGGTAAGTCTGGAGTTGCTTGTTGGGATAGATTTTCTTTTTGTCTTTTACACCGCTCCGCAGGAGTTTTTGGTGCATTTGAAACAATTTCAACTGATATTTTTAAACACTAAAATTCTTCTGAAAGATCGTAATTGAAAAAAATGCGTCTTTTCTTACCTTTAAAATATTTTAATCTCTTGATTTTTAACCACTGCACAGCTTTACTGCCGAACTGTTTTGTTTTGCATTATGTTTGCTGCAAGTGACTTTAGGTCAAAAAATTCATTTTATTTTAGTTATTTTACCTTGTATGGGCCTATAGTATGTTTTACATTGTTAACTATCCTTTCTTTTTGTTTTCTTGTCGTTTGAAATATGTTTTTTCAGTCATTCTTGCAAGTTACATCTGCATGTTTACTTGCCGATTCTATTGCTGAGTGCACAGAATCTGCTTCTATATAAGTGTGTCCTGCTTCTAAGAACGTTTGTTCTATAATTTCTAAGTGATGAATATTTTGTACAACCCACAACAACAGGACAGCAATAAATTAATTGCGGTTTTGACCGCCATAAGTATCTGAAAAGATTGTTATATGTTTAACCTCAGGTCGTAAGCATTTATTTAAATAGTAACACATACAGGTTCTGATTTCACAACTACCTTTTTGCCATTAATTTCATTCCAGTACAAGCAATACCATTGTTCGGTAGCGGTGATTCCTAAAAGGAAAGATTGTGTACTACCAATTTTCTACGATAATTGTCCAACAAGTCCTTTAGGTATTTGTAAAATTGCTTGTAAATCCAATGTTACAGACATACATGTCTAGTCTTTATTTGCTTTGTCTTTATCTATTTTGTTAGCGGCCTGACAGGTTTCGTTTTTTTTCCATGTTTTTCATGGGTTTTGTCGTTTTTTTTTCTGCTTTGGACCAGCCTTTGAATATTTGACACAGATAAGACATTTGCCCTTTTTTTGTCCTAACCTTTCGTGATGACAAGCAATTGAATTTAATTTTTGAATTTTTAACATTTTACAAATCTCCGTAAATACTGTGTTCATAAATTCAGTTTCTTGATCGGTTAATATTTCATAAGGTATACCATAACGTAATATAAAGTTTTACACAAAAGCTTTTGAAACTGTTACTGGTTCTTTATTAGGTAATGCATACTCGTCTACATATTTACACGGAAAAAAAATTGTAGAACAAATTTCTACAATTGTAGATTTTTTCTCTACAATAAATAGTACATATAGGGACAGGGACAATTTGTAGTAAAAATTTCCAAATATTTGTGGAGAATGTATTGTAGAGTTATTATCTACAATATTTACTAAAAAGATCCAAATGCATCATAAGAATTGTTCTACAAATTGTTATAATTTTTGCTATTCATTGTATGAATTTATATTAAAAATGTATTGCGTTTTATGAAAATAAATACGAAAATTTTACACAATAAATAGTAAAAATTCATACAAACTGTAGTAATTTTTAATAAAATTTGTAGTAGTATTCCATAATTATTATAATTATAACCTAGAAAAAAATGTTCCTTAATAAAATATTCAATTTATTGTTTTAATATAAAAGATACAAATTCTTAATTACATTATGTAATAAATAACAGTAATAATAGCGCCCTCAGTCTCAGTTGGCTTTTCTGCACCTGAAAAATATGAAATAAAAATTAATACCAATTGAATTGTTCATACCCTTAAAACGGGGGTATTTATCACCTTTACACTGATTTGGATATTAAATGACTAAGTCAGATAACTAACAAAAATGAGAAAGTAGGTATGTCACAATTAAGACAAAAAACATCATTGAACTTGGCACAAAATTCGATCGTTGGGCACAACATTCGATCGTTGTCCACAACTATTTTTTTAAAATAATCTACTAAGGTTATTTAAATTAGTTATCTAAAGGTAAATTATTCGGAAACAATAATAAATGTACTTACCACCAATAGAATTTATTATTAAAATTTTCTCAAACGCATCGGTGCTTATAATATAATAATGTGTTATAGGTACTCGTATATGTACCATGCTTTGTTATGTGAACATGGCGAACGGCTACTGCTGTCTGGCCGTTTATGATCGACGTCAGAAAACGTTGGCCAATAGCAGAATTCTGTTTTGTTCACATGACTTAGAATTTCTACAATATTATAGAATATTTTTGAAGAAGGGATGTAAAGTATTACTATTTTTTGTAGAGAAAATTACTATTTTTTGTAGAGATAATTATTAATATTTGTACAAATTTTTACAGAAGTTAGTAGTAGTAATGACGATAATTGTAATAAATTTCTACTTCTACAAACAATAGTAAAATATACTAAACATTGTGGACTTCTTTCCTATTGTTGTAGCATTTTATTCGACAATTCAATTGCTACAATAATTAATAGTTTTTAACTATAAATTGTAGTAAAATTTTCTACAAATTGTTAAGTATTTTTCTACAAGTCTACTACTACAACATTGTAGTAAAATTTTCTAGTCACATTTTTTTCCTTGTACTTAAATCACATTGCACCGTTAAAATGTATCGGTTATTTTCGTAATCAGCTTTAAATGGACCAACTAAATCTAAATGAATTTTTTCAAATGATGAGGTTGCTGTAGTTGTGATTGTCATAAAGTTTTTTGCTAAAATAGAATGCTTAAATCTTTGACAATCATCACATTTTCTTAAACAATTAACCACATCCTCATATAAACCTAACCAGTAATAATATTGCTTAATATTATTATACATTCTTTTTATTCCAGCGTAACCCACAGTAGGTAAAATTTAAAAATCATTTAGAATCAACTGTCTATTTTCATAACATGTGACTCTTTCTACACCTTTTATAATAGTTATACCTATTTTATATTCCTCGAATTCCTGCTTGTGCAGCATTATATCTTTTATGAGCGAAGACGCGCCTTTTAAATTTTTTATAATATACATTTCAGTAATATATTTTTGCATATATTAAAGAGTTCTCTCAACGATGTCCCTAAAGCGCAAGTTGATCGAGATTCTCTTTTGACATAAATAATGTGCTCCTCCACATCGTAAATAAAATTATGTTGTTTATGTACAGTGGCGGCTCGTGGTAATTTACAATGGGTGTTCACTTTTTCCAATAATTTTATCATATGTAAGTTCGGATCAAAACTTTGTACAAGAGTCAATATCGCTGTTTTTTTTATTATTTGAGTTTGTATTAAGTGTAGTTGCATACTGTTTTCAAGCACTACAACTATTAATAAATAAATATTTTAGTTAGTCTGATATTTGTTTTGTTTTTAATACGTTGAAAGCCATCTATAAACATTATTAGTTTGTAAACTGACTTCTTCATAATTTGAGATTATTTTTAAATATATATCAGGTTATGTAGAAAACTTGACATTGATTTTTGTGTAAAAAATTTTATATGAAATTTTACCTAACATTTTTTAATCATTTTCACAATTTGTCACAGATGTCAAATAAAAAAATACCTTTTATTGGCAAATAAAATAAGAACTAAAATGTTTTAAATGTTTATTTTATAAGATCAGTCCCATCACAATACATAATATTACACAGACACAAACTAGAATAAAGATATATAATGCCTGGCATTTTAAATGATACTCTTCGCAGTTTAACAGAGCCCCTTTACCCCCATTTTCAAGCAGATTGTTTTCACAATCAATAAGCCTCATCTCCTTATAGACTTTGATTTTTACTAAAAATTTCATGTTGATGTCGCTTTTCATTTTTGATTTTTTTTTAATTTTAACCCCCCTTAAATCCCCCATATTTTTTTTTATAATTTTATCATTGCATATGCAACATTTATATAAAATTTAGATAATTTAATAATAAGCCTACCTGTCGATAAAAGAAAACACAAGATTGTTCAAATTATGTATATTAATTTTCTATAACCTGTACCTGAATGTAAACAAATAGTTTGATATAAATTGTCGACCTTGACCTTCCTTCTTCTCTTTTATGAATCTAATTGCAATTGTTCAAATTCCAAATTACTTCTTCTTTGCTAAAACCTACATTTACTTTCATTTATTAAAATTTAAGTCCAAGGCCAAGGTCATTTGGTCCTAAAATATGGTAATTTGTTTCCAACCCTAGATTGTCTTTCTGGCTGAAGAACTTCCTTCCTTTTCTGTCCTTTTTCAATTAGATTTCTTTGGTCCATGTGGTAACTGAAAATTCACGAATTTTATTAGGATTATTTGGCTAATAATATAAAGAGAAAGTTTACCATTAAAGTATATTTGTCATTATTGACAGCATCTTGTTGGGGAAATAATACTTTTCTTCCAAAGGCCACCTAACATCTACGGCCTTCTTGTTTGTATCCATTCTGTAGAGCTTCTTGTTCCACTCCTGTAGTATTTAGTAGGTATTATTTAATTTGGACACACTATCGTCAGTGCTTAACTTAGCGGTTCCAGTAGAGGAAGTAACCCGTACTATAGTTCATCGCTTACTGCTTAGCTTGTTGGCCCAGCCCTTAGTAACCGATCGATAACTCTGACGAGAACAACCCCTGGATGGTAGATCATCAGGAAACCACAGAACAAGTAAGAATGTTCCATTACCTACTTCATTGCCTGAGCTCTATTTTAGCCACGCTTAAATGTATTAAGATTTTTCAAATTCTATTTGCAGTGACATCTCATTCATTGAAAGGAAAAAAGGGGGTCTTTATTGATAACGAACCCAAACAAGGAACACAATATGTATATAGTTTACACGTGCACACTGATGCACGCAGAAAGTATTACATCTAGTACAATTGTGAATTGTACTAGAGTGACAACACTGGTATGGCAACCTTGTTTGTGAGCGGCGCGCCAATTAATGTTCTTTGATAGTTTGAAGGATCTGTTGGCGTGTTGTCTTCTCTTTTTAGCTATATGTATTCGGTATATTGTCTCACTCGTGTTAGGCTCACTTATCATAATGCGCCACAGACACAGTATACTTAGATATACTGTGACACAGAGACGCGATCAGCCACAGGACAATGACGTATAAAAAATATAGATTACCACGTATAAAAATAAAAATATTAAAATTAAATTTATATTTTTATGATATTTATGTAATATTAAAATAATGTGTTCTTATGAAATTTAACTGGGTGTTCACTGCACAAATGAACCAATGGAGAATCCGCCCCTGTTTATGTATATGTTGTTTATTTGTAATTTTCTCAAATTATTCGCAACTAATTAATTCTAATTCTACCGCGTTTTTATTTGGCTTTAACAATTCCACCAATCCAGGGTGATCAAAATTAGTAGAAGAATTATTATTCGCCGTTTCTAACTCTGTTAATTGTAATTGTTTTTTCGTTTGAGCTCTTGTTACTACGTTTACTAACTAATTTTTGTTACCTATATTTTTTAGCATCTCAGATGACATTTCTATTCTAGACAAAGCGTCTGCTTCCACATTGTCCTTTTCTTTTTTATAATTAACTACAAAATCATATTCTTTTAATACTAACCTAAATTTAGTTAGTCTACTCGAAGGGTTGGTCATCCCAAATAAATAAATAAGTGGGCGGTGATCTGTCAAAATGACAAATCGTCTAGAATAAAGATATGGTTTGAAATGTTTTACGGACCAATAATTCTTTTTCAATTGTTGCATATTTGACTTCTGCGTTATTTAGAGATCGACTTTCATAAGCTACAGGAGACCCATTACCATTACAAAGAATAGATCCAATTGCTTTCCTGAAGCGTCTGTTTTTAAAATAAATGTATTGCAATCTGGATATTGCAAAATTGGTGGGGATATTAACGATTCTTTTGAGGTTTCAAATGATTTTTGACATAAAAGATACTCCTTTCCTTGTGAGTTTATTTAAAGGATTAGCGATATGTGAAAAGTTTTGAATATATTTTCTATAGTAGTTAGCAAATGCTACAAACCTCTCAGTTTCTACAGCATCTTTTGGGATGGAATAGTTTTGCAATACTTTAATCTTCTCAGGATCTGAAGATACTTCCTTTGCTGAGATAGCATGCCCTAAATACATTTCTTTCATTAATAATTCGCATTTAGTAGGGTTACTTAATTCCATAGTTTTTCGTTAACAATGATTATTTACAATATTATGATAAATCTTTACAAATAATATAATTATAACTAAGGCCGGCATTATATGCGAGTCAAATGATTGATGCTCTTGAAATTTCAACATATATAAAATCTTTTGAATTTGTATACCTTCTTTGCTTTTCGAAACAAACACTTTTTTTCAAATTTTATCTAATTGCAAAAAGTCGATATAAATATACCAGCAGCAGTTTCCTTACTAGAATTAACCAGAAATTATTTTAAATCATTGAGAAATGACGAATCGTTCACCAGCTTTAAAGAAAAGGCTAAAGAAATTTCAAGTAAGTATGACTTGCCCAGTGAGTTCGTTCACAAGAACAAGATCAAAAAAGGTTAAAATTTTTCACAATCAAAACATCTCTGGGCCCATTGAAAATTGCTAAAGGCAATTTTTTTTAATTTTGGCATACTTTTTTGTACTGGATATTTATTAAAACACTAACACAGAGATTTGATGATTTTTTTATGATTGCAAACCAATTTTCATGCTTAGAGGCGGAAAATATAGCTGTTTCTGAAGAGAATAACAAATCTTTGTATTATGATTTATGTATTTTTATAAATCTTTTATCCAACCGGAAATAGTTGATGAATACAAATCGTTTTGTAGTCTATTAACTGAAATAAATAAGGAATATAGGCTAAAAACTGAAGAAATATACCCTTTCTTAATTTCCAAAAAACTGAAATCAGTTTTTCCTAATTTATGCAAAATGTACCAAATTTCTTCAACAATTGTTACAAACACTGCAACAGGCGAAATATCTTTTAATAGACTAATAAATATTAAATCTTATAATAGGTCGACCATGTATTGTGGACAGATTGACAAAAATAGCATTACTGAGTATTGAAAGGGACTATGCGTCTAATATTAATTTTCAATCTGTAATAGACAAATTTAAGACCATGAGAAGTAGAAAAATTATTTTGTATAAGAATTTAGTTTTATAGAGTATAACTAAGAGTATTTAGTATTATATGTATTTTTATTTACGTCCGTATTTTTTTAAATGTTATAAATTTATTTTTGTTTATTATTTAGAATATTATGATCTGTCTTGACTTGATTATTCTTATTTTTGTTTGATTTTTTTTTAAATACCGTCTTTTTAATATTAATAATTAATAATAATAATAATAATAATAATAATAATAATAATAATAATAATAATAATAATAATAATAATAATAATAATAATAATAATATTAATAATAATAATAATAATAATAATAATAATAATAATAATAATAATAATAATAATAATAATAATAATAATAATAATAATAATAATAATAATAATAATAATAATAATAATAATAATAATAATAATAATAATAATAATAATAATAATAATAATAATAATAATAATAATAATAATAATAATAATAATAATAATAATAATAATAATAATAATAATAATAATAATAATAATAATAATAATAATAATAATAATATTAATAATAATAATAATAATAATAATAATAATAATAATAATAATAATAATAATAATAATAATAATAATAATAATAATAATAATAATAATAATAATAATAATAATAATAATAATAATAATAATAATAATAATAATAATAATAATAATAATAATAATAATAATAATAATAATAATAATAATAATAATAATAATAATAATAATAATAATAATAATAATAATAATAATAATAATAATAATAATAATAATAATAATAATAATAATAATAATAATAATAATAATAATAATAATAATAATAATAATAATAATAATAATAATAATAATAATAATAATAATAATAATAATAATAATAATAATAATAATAATAATAATAATAATAATAATAATAATAATAATAATAATAATAATAATAATAATAATAATAATAATAATAATAATAATAATAATAATAATAATAATAATAATAATAATAATAATAATAATAATAATAATAATAATAATAATAATAATAATAATAATAATAATAATAATAATAATAATAATAATATATCGTCATTATCGGGAAAGAAAATAAAGAAGCATTTATTATAGACATTGCTTGCCCACTGAGCCATAACGTTCTGAAAACAGAATTAGAAAAAACTACAAAATATGAAAATCTTGCCATAGAAATAAAACATGTTTGGGGTATGAAGAGGGTACAAATAATCCCAATAGTAGTTTCCGTTACAGGAATTGTCTCCGTTAACCTTTCTAAACAACTAGAAAAACTAAATATACCTCCCATTATACCACATCTACAAAAAGCAGCCATCCTACAGACCTGCCATATAGTGAGGAAATTTTTGGGCGTGTTGGAATAAGATGAATTTCTTCTTTAACTATGCCTATTGCAACCGGCAAATAGCTGAGAAAAATCAAAATAATAATAATAATAATAATAATAATAATAATAATAATAATTAATAATAATAATAATAATAATAATAATAATAATAATTAATAATAATAATAATAATAATAATAATAATAATAATTAATAATAATAATAATAATAATTAATAATAATAATAATAATAATTAATAATAATAATAATAATAATAATAATTAATAATAATAATAATAATAATAATAATAATAATAATAATAATAATAATAATAATAATAATAATAATAATAATAATAATAATAATAATAATAATAATAATAATAATAATAATAATAATAATAATAATAATAATAATAATAATAATAATAATAATAATAATAATAATAATAATAATAATAATAATAATAATAATAATAATAATAATAATAATAATAATAATAATAATAATAATAATAATAATAATAATAATAATAATAATAATAATAATAATAATAATAATAATAATAATAATAATAATAATAATAATAATAATAATAATAATAATAATAATAATAATAATAATAATAATAATAATAATAATAATAATAATAATAATAATAATAATAATAATAATAATAATAATAATAATAATAATAATAATAATAATAATAATAATAATAATAATAATAATAATAATAATAATTAATAATAATAATAATAATAATAATAATAATAATAATAATAATAATAATAATAATAATAATAATAATAATAATAATAATAATAATAATAATAATAATAATAATAATAATAATAATAATAATAATAATAATAATAATAATAATAATAATAATAATAATAATAATAATAATAAATAATAATAATAATAATAATAATAAATAATAATAATAATAATAATAATAATAATAATAATAATAATAATAATAATAATAATAATAATAATAATAATAATAATAATAATAATAATAATAATAATAATAATAATAATAATAATAATAATAATAATAATAATAATAATAATAATAATAATAATAATAATAATAATAATAATAATAATAATAATAATAATAATAATAATAATAATAATAATAATAATAATAATAATAATAATAATAATAATAATAATAATAATAATAATAATAATAATAATAATAATAATAATAATAATAATAATAATAATAATAATAATAATAATAATAATAATAATAATAATAATAATAATAATAATAATAATAATAATAATAATAATAATAATAATAATAATAATAATAATAATAATAATAATAATAATAATAATAATAATAATAATAATAATAATAATAATAATAATAATAATAATAATAATAATAATAATAATAATAATAATAATAATAATAATAATAATAATAATAATAATAATAATAATAATAATAATAATAATAATAATAATAATAATAATAATAATAATAATAATAATAATAATAATAATAATAATAATAATAATAATAATAATAATAATAATAATAATAATAATAATAATAATAATAATAATAATAATAATAATAATAATAATAATAATAATAATAATAATAATAATAATAATAATAATAATAATAATAATAATAATAATAAATAATAATAATAATAATAATAATAATAATAATAATAATAATAATAATAATAATAATAATAATAATAATAATAATAATAATAATAATAATAATAATAATAATAATAATAATAATAATAATAATAATAATAATAATAATAATAATAATAATAATAATAATAATAATAATAATAATAATAATAATAATAATAATAATAATAATAATAATAATAATAATAATAATAATAATAATAATAATAATAATAATAATAATAATAATAATAATAATAATAATAATAATAATAATAATAATAATAATAATAATAATAATAATAATAATAATAATAATAATAATAATAATAATAATAATAATAATAATAATAATAATAATAATAATAATAATAATAATAATAATAATAATAATAATAATAATAATAATAATAATAATAATAATAATAATAATAATAATAATAATAATAATAATAATAATAATAATAATAATAATAATAATAATAATAATAATAATAATAATAATAATAATAATAATAATAATAATAATAATAATAATAATAATAATAATAATAATAATAATAATAATAATAATAATAATAATAATAATAATAATAATAATAATAATAATAATAATAATAATAATAATAATAATAATAATAATAATAATAATAATAATAATAATAATAATAATAATCGCCCCTTTAAATGTTGACCCCCCCCACCCGCAAGGCTGGCTATGCCACTGTTACTAGCCGAGTAGAACATAGAATCTCAAGCAGAAACAACATGACATTCGTATTTCTTCATTGATCTGCAATTCAAGCTTTAAACCTCAAGTTAAAAGTTAAAAGGCAGGAGAGGAGTTCAAATAAAAAGAGATTATTACAATTTCTGTAATAAATCCTCCGTTGCACGTGTAATTTAGAAAAAAATTGACGCAAAGTGATCACTAATCCAGTGGTATAAAATACGCCCCACTGGGAGCGGTGGTTCGAGTAAACAAGGTCTTAGCTGCCAGGAGATGTCGTTAAATACGGTTGGGATCACATAAGAAAGGTGAAATAAGATCAATAAAACAGCAAGTGACTGAACATGAATCCAAATTGAAACGTCACACATAAACTTTGAGGAATATTAAGGGAAAATTTACAGAATTTGTTTTCTTAACACCGTATATAAACTGTATATGTTTATTAATAGCGCGCTAAAAACGCTTTTATTATCGTCTTGAACAAAACGTAGTTTGCATAATGTCTTCACATTCCTAAGTCTAGTAAATGTCTACCTATTAGTGAAGTGTAATGTTTTTGCATTTATTTACAATAGCAGTAGTACTTTTGAATCTACTAATAAATAAAGCTTACAGAAAAAAAATACTACCTACTACACATGTACAACATAATTAAAAAGAACAACTCGTCCAATCATTTTTTACTTATTTAATATATTTTATTTTTAACGGGATAGACTCAATTTACAGGACAAGGTAGGCAGTAGCAACAAAACAAAAAAAACAAAATACCGAAAAATACAAAATTAAAAAATAAGGACAAAAATGAACCCACAGTGAAAAAAAAAAGACTTCCAGTGGATAAAACAGAAAGTGCGTTTAGTTTAACCTATTGCACAATATAATTAAGAAAATTCCAAATATTATCCATATCTTAAAGTGGTCCGAAGTAGATTAAAGGGAAGTAAAAAGCTCAAAATCTGTCGACCACATAAATTTATTAGGTTGCAAGCGCTTTTGATCTAAAAGGTCATCATCAGGCAAAAAATTTTTTGTAAGTGAATAGGTACAATCTGCAACAATAATTTAAGGTATAACAAAACGTTTTTTATAGAAATGCTAGGTGTCTTACCACTATGTGTTCACAGAAAAATAAGTATGTTGAATTAAAATGTAAAATTTAAGTAAATTGTAAAATGTAAAAATTGTAAAAAATGGCACACACTGCCTCCCTCATTCGAGGTTGGATCCAGTTCTAGTTTTGAATTTCGCCTGCCTCCATCTGATGAAGGTGGTTTCGAATA
>OV651819.1:66074441-66099441 GCA_927349885.1 Psylliodes chrysocephalus | reverse complement strand
ATTATCATTGTCATTACGCAATAGTGATTAGAAATCATCTTAATGAAATATTTCCTCAGCGATGGCTTAGCAGAGATAGTAACCTTGAATGGCCACCATGAAGTCCTGATTATAATCCATTGGATTTTTATTTCTAGATTCACATGAAGTCCTTAATTTGTTCCAATGAAATTTCTTCACGAAATGAACACTGGGAAAAAATAGAAAATGCAGCTAATCAAAGCCGTCATTTAATGCCAATTTGGGAAAAGATTTTGAAGGCAAAAGCCTGCTTTTAATAATGATAGTAGAAAAAATATTGTATGCACTTTAGGGACTAAAACGGCACTTTCATTTCGTATAGATTAAAACGTATGCTTATACCAGGCAACCAAAAATACAACATAAATATACATTCTTAAAACCTAGTTGTTTGTATATTTATAAAATGTTAAGAGTATACCTTTGGTTATTGTTACATTTATTTTTAACTTAATAATGTTGATGTTGATTTAGGAAAGAATTCATCATCCAAGTTCTTATGCGACACAGGCAACATTGTATCATCCGCAATCAAGTTGAGAAAATCACTTTTGGGGTGGCCGTCAATGTCATTAATGTAAATTAAGAAAAGTAAGAGGCCTCGTGTACTTCATTGGGGTACTCCATATTACAAATTAACAGGATTTGGAAAGATATATTCCCTTGATTCCTATAGATTTTTTAATCAATATTAATCAGTCAATGGTTTTTCAAATCTAAGGAAACTGCTACTATAAAGTCGCCATTGTCAATACATTGAGTCCATTTACTAAGCGTTAGTTGCAAAGCCAAGGAAATTTGCTTTCTTTTGCATTAACTTCTTGCACCTTAATTTATAGTTTTTTGTGGAAGTTCTTGGGTTTTTAGGTGCCTGTTTGTATTCGGATGGTTTTTAAATGAAATGTTAGAGATTTCTTTTTTTTTTAATTCAAATTAACTTATTAGATTGCTTGCAAGAAATTTGTTTTTTTTTTATATTATTAGTTAAGAATTTGTTTTGTATTCTTTTTTTGTTATTTATTATTACTAGCTTATCTTGGGCATGAGTGTGGTTTCTTTTACGATTTATTCTTATTTTATTTATATAATTATTTTATACGTTTGCCGGGTCGGTTTTATTTGGATTTTTTTTTTTTTTATATGATTCTGGTGTGGATACCAGTTTCTATTTCGCTTACGGGCCCTCATAGAGGGCCGGAACAAGCATTTTTTTGGTTTTTTACGTAGAATTAGTTTTTAGTACCTATTACCATGCACTTTTTCGTTGGTATGATAGGGATGAGGATGACTTACATTTGATGCTGTCGCTTGTCATATTCTTAATTTTTATTTTTTATGGTCTTTGTTGTTTTGGTGTGGTGTGTAATGTTAGTGAGTTTTTATTATTGGTATCTACTATTACTATTTATTAATATTTTATTTGTTTTTTTTTTCGTTTTATTGTTATTGTTATTAATGTTATTTATAATTTTTAATATTATTTTCATTGTTATATATTTTTATTATTATTACATATTATTGTAAATCATTTTTTTATAGTAGGTTAAATAAAATTGATTAAGGTATTAAATGTCACATCAATCATTGATAATATTAGTGTTTTTTTTGTACCATTTCTAGGAATTCGCGTTTTTTAAAATTTTGTTCTGTGCTTATAATTAAATTAATATCCTGTCTCAAGTTTATGTTTAATTAAAGCGGTTAATGCATTTTTTGAATTTTTGTGGGTTCGTAACCTGTTTTCGAAGTACTGTTTTGACTGTCCTATATATGTCTTCTTACAGTTTTCCTCGTTGCATGGAATTTGATAAATTGTGTGGGTTTTTTATTATGTGGAATTTTGTTTTTTAGTTTTATAAAGTTATGTGATAATGTTGTTGTGTTAGAGTTTTTCGGATAATCCATTGACATAAGGTACAGAAATGTATTTAACATTTGTTTTTTCTTTGTTATATTTTTGACTATTATAGTATTTATGGATACGTTTTTGTATTATAGTATTAATACGTTTTATGGGATAGTTAGTTCGTATTAGTGTATCTTTGACTTTTTGTATTCAGGATTGGATAGTTTGATAGCCCTATCAGTCAAGCCTATGATTTTTTGGGATTTTTGGTGTTTTGATGAAAAGTTCAAATACCGTCCTGACCATGTTGATTTTGTGTACTACTCAGTTTTTAGTATATTTTTGTTATTGTGTATAGTTAGGTCTAGGAAGTTCAAAGAGTTGTTGTTTTCAGTCTCGATGGTAAATTGTAGTTTCGGGTGGTAGATATAGAATAATAATAATAATGTTTATTCAAATAATGATACATCAATATAAATACAATTAAAAAAAGGGAATAAACAATAGGGGGTAATCACAGAAGCAGTTTAAAACTGCTTGTACGTGACATATACATAACACATGATTAAAGATAGGTACATGAAATATTAAACGGGTCTGTGTATATGTCCCTATAAAACCCAACAAAGAACAAAAATTAATTTGAACATTAAAAAAACATTTAATCATTTAGAAACTATTAGAGAAATCCTAAAAAATTATAAAATGTAAAAGAGATCTATAAATTAGTATACAAATAATAATAAAAATATAAATGTAAATATATGAAAAATGTTTTTTTTTACAGTCTTCAATGAATTATTATCGTGTATAGTCGAAATAGGAAAAAAAAGGCAAATACATCTTTTAAGACTGATTTGACTGATTTATAACATCACTTGCTAATTTACGTTCTTTTTGAAGCCAGATTTTTATTCTATTTTTGTATCTACTGTACAACGGAATGTCCTTTATTTCTTGAGGTACCAACATAAAGATTCTAAGAGTCAGGTAATCAGTACATCTTTGGCTGATCGCGGAAATAAAATAGCTTCAGATCGACGTGTATTGTAGGGATGGTCATAAGGTTTTAAGGTAATTTTACATTTTTTCAAAAATAATAGAATTTGTAAAAAGTATAGCTGTCTCATATCATATATATTAGAATCATCGTAAAGTGCATTACTAGGGTATACAATATTTTTTTGTAAATTATTCTTAAAATCCATTTTTGTATTACATGAACATCTTTCAATGTGCTGTTATACACACATCCCCAACCAATGACGCCATATACTAATAAGGATTGTAGTAAAAAAAAAAATAAAGAGACCTCAAGCAGTAGATATCTAAATTTTGGTAAAACCCTCTTAACTTTTTTAAATGGAAGTCCCATTTCATATGCCTGTCCACAATAATCCCAAAATATTTAATTGATGTAGATTCACAAACTTCGTTATTCAATCCTACATTTAATGGATCCAATGTGGGAAGGCTTTTTGCATAAGAACAAAGTGGTAAGTATCTAGTTTTCTGACAATTTAATGTTGTTTTGTTGTTTTTGTCTGGGCGTATAATAGTGAACTCAGAATGTTCTTTTATAAATTTTTTTAGTGTTATGTTTTTTTTTAAGAAATTTGAAACAGAAATTAAAACTAGAAATTAACAAACAAATTAACAATATGTAAAGGAAAAAATAATAATATAAAGTAATAATAAACACCATACTGAAGAATGCACTGAGCAGTGCTACAAGCTCTAACATCTGAATTTCATTAAGGTATCGGTAACTGGTATAGTCCGAATTGAAACTATGTTTTAGTTTCAAATAATTAATTCCAGGGGGCGCTGTACACATAATATACAGAAATCCACAATTGATGGTAGAAAGAGTGGGAGTTGGGGGAGGAGTAATTATCCTTCTTCCATGGGGAGGAGTGTTGGAGTAAAGAGTATAGATGAAGCATGTTGGAGTGTCATTTGTCATTGGTAGCCATTACCAGTATTTATTGTGATTAATATCATAATATTATGAATAATTATTGTTTAATTGTTTGTATTTGGGAGTGTCCTGGATCCTGGATGAATAAATAGTACGATTTTCTAAATTATTGTTTATTATATTGTCAACTTGGTCTTGTTCAATTGTGTTTTTAATTTTCAATTTGTTTATTTGCTCTTGCTGACAATAGTGAGCTTATTTTATATTTTTGTGGTGATTTTTTGTTTAAAAGTTGAAATATGCCGTATTGTTGTGTGCCGAATTGTTTTGTAAACACTCTTGAGAAGACATCGTTTTACCAAACCCGATCCTAATAAAGATTTATTTCAAATTTGGGTATTAGCTGTTCGCTGTCTCTTTTTCAATAATAAAACGGCACAACAAATTCGTAAAAACTATTTAGTATGTGATAAAACATTTTGAAGATAAATTTAGTTTCTGAAACTCACAGAAGTCTAATTGTTGAAGCATATCCAACATTATTCCTCTCAGAATCGGAAGTTGTGTGTCTTGATCATTTACCAGATGAACTTCCTTTAACTTCGAATGATATACATTTCAAGCATGTTGATCAAAACAATATGGTTACATATTCTGAGGCTTCAACTAGTCGCGAAGGTTTGAAACAATCTTCAGAAAAAACTACTTTTACTGTTGGTAAGATTTGCATTTTTCTCTCATTGTAGTGTCCCATCATGGTTCTTTTATTTTTGTTCTATTTTTTATTCTCTTGGTAATGCTTACTATGTTTTTAAGGCCCAAGTACCTTGTCCTTTATATCTTTTGTTTAAAATTTATAAAATAAGGAGTTTTTTGGTAGTTTATATCTGGCATCACAGGTTTTGAGCCAGAATAGCCAAGTTGTTTGACAAGATACCCTACCTCACTTTCCTGCCTTCCTAACACATTTTATTTTTATTTATTTAATTTAGATTATAGTTTTTTTATTTTGTTCTAGTACGAACTTTCTTCGAACCGTTTAGAGTGGAAGAATTGCATCGTGGAAGCCAAAACAGCCTAGTAATAGTCACTTTACCTTTTTGTATGCATGCCTCACTTTCCCTGTTGCCTAACACATTTGATTTTTATATTGATTGATATATTGTTACTTATACTGTTTTTTATTTTGTTCTAGTACGAACTTTCTTCAAACCGTTTGGAGTGGAAGAATTGCATCGTGGCAGCCAAAACAGCCTAATCAGGGAAGTAATAGTCACTTTACCTTTTTGTATTCATGCCACATTTTCTGTGCTCCCTAACAGATTTGAAGGGTTCAGGAAAAAAAGGACCAAGTCACAATTACCAAAATGGAAAGCAAATTTAAATTTAGACTGACTAAATACAAACTTTTGATACTTTAAAGCAGTGGTCGCCAACCTGTCGATCGCGAGCTACCGGTATCTCGCGGAAGCAATTCTGGTAGCTCTCACAACGATTTTAATTTAAAAAATACAAACTGCAAAAATCAGAGAAGCTTCCGAAAATTCCACAAAAAAATCTAATTGTCATAATATTAAACATAAACAGCGGCAACGTTGCGGGACCAGCGCGTTAGTGTTCGAGAACGATCAGGATTGCCTTGAACGGGATAAATACGCACGGCGCGGCGACATTGCGCTTAGTTTAAAACTGAACGCGTAACCAACGTCCAGCGGTTAGGTTAGTAGAGAACAACAAAAAATAATATTATGGCAAGCAGTTGTAAGAAGGTAAAGACATACCACTTTCATTCGGAATGGGAAGAACAATTCTTTTTTACAGAAGTTAAAGATAAAAATGTGTGTTTGTTATGTAATACTTCGGTCTCCGTTGCTAAAAAAGGAAATATATATTGAGAGACATCATAAAACTGTACATTCTAATTTTGAAAAGTCATTCCCACTACATTCTGCCGCCAGAAAGGAAAAACTGAAACAGTTAAAAAAGCAGTTAATTGGACAACAATCAATATTTTTAAGAACAGTCGACAAAAATAAGGCTGCAACTGAAGCATCGTACCGTAGACGGGAAAATGATAAAACAGGCGTTTTTAGAAGCTGCTGATTCGTTATTTTCCAACTTTAGAAATAAAGACGAAATAGTTCCAGCTATAAAATCTATGCAACTTTCTGCTAATACAGTGATGAAACGTGTAGAAGTAATGAGCAATGATATTTTTTTACAGTTAAGAACTGACTTAGATAACTGTGTTTATTTTTCACTTCAACTGGATGAATCAACAGATGTCGTTGACACTGCCCAGATGGCCGTTTTCGTCAGGATGGTTTTTAGTGATTTTACGATTAAAGAAGATCTTTTGAAGTTTATTCCACTAAAAGGACACACTACTGGACAGGAGTTGTTTTCTCATTTAAAAAATATTATTTCTTCCGAGAAAATTCCAATATCGAAAATGGTAGGCTTGACAACCGATGGCGCTCCAGCTATGGTGGGTTGTGATAAGGGTATGGTGGCGTTATGTCGTAAAGATGAAACTTTTCCGCAATTTCTCTGTTACCACTGCATTATCCATCAGCAAGCATTATGTGGAAATTTCCTGAAACTAAACAACGTTATGAAACTGGTGGTAAAAATTGTGAACAAGATTAGAGCTCAAGCGTTACAAAGAAGATTATTCAAAACCTTATCCGATGAAGTTGACTATCAATACGGGGACCTACTCCTTCACTCTAAAGTCCGATGGTTAAGTAGAGGACGGGTGCTGAAACGTTTTAATGATGTCCTATCTGGCATAGTTCAATTTTTCAAACAACGCGATGAACCGACTCCGGAACTAGAAAATTCAATCTGGCTTAGAGATTTTGATTTTCTCGTGGACATTACAGAGAAATTAAACAAACTTAATTTGCAGCTTCAGGGGAGAGACAAAGAACTAGCGGAAATGATTTCTGATATAAAAGCATTTATCAAAAAGCTGGAGTTTTGGGAACAAAACCTAATTAACAGCGATGCCAAGCATTTTCCTATTCTTTCAGAAAAAATATCTCAAAATCCATTAGAACCCTATGACAGCAAATATCATGTAGAACTAGTTTCTACCCTGAAGAATAACTTCAAAAATGGTTTTAAGGGTTTCAACGAAATGGCTTTAGTAGCGCAGTTTGTTGTTTCATCCTTTATGGAAATTGATATCCAACAGTTTGCAACTTGTGTTATGCAGAACTTTGGCGAAGACGCAACAGAAATGAAAGTAATTGAGTTTCAAAATGATTTAGCCTTAAAATCGTTAGTCTCAAGTACCAAATGTATCTGGCCTATTGTAAGTAAAGACAAATATTCAGTTCTATGCCGTGTTGCCTTGAAAGTGAAAACATTATTCAGTTCAACCTATTTGTGTGAATCTTCTTTTACCAATATGAAGTTTATTAAGAACAAATATTGCAATCGACTTACAGATGAACATTTGGATAATTGTATTCGAATGGCTGTATCAAATTATACTGCAAACATTAAAAAAATTATCGATGAGTCTGAGTGTCAGCCTTCTCATTGAACGTGCTTTTTTATTTTTCAATGTTTATGTTCATGATAGTGCGTTACTTTTTTGTTGTTATTATTAACTATTTTTAAATCTTACGTGACATGCCGTTGTGGCTGGATAAAAGTTTGTGTTTATTTTTCAAACACCTTCGTTTAGTAGGTAGGAATGTAGCTATGAACAAGTACGTACTAGTAATATTAGTTATTTTGTTATTAGTTTAATATTAGTACCTATGTATTATGTATTACCAGTTAAATAGTAAAATAAATACATATAATGATAAATTAAATGTGGATTATTTCATTTACGTTGCGTTACGTGGCTTCCGTGTGGGTAGCTCGCTGTTTATTCCAAAATTAACAAAGTAGCTCAACACATTGAGAGGTTGGCGACCACTGTTTTAAAGTACTTGCTTACAAAAAGATGTTACTTTGTATATATGCTGCCTGATTTTATTGTAGTTTACCACTTATTTACCAGACAGTTGTAATTTTTTATTCTAAATACTGAAAGTGCCAAACAAACAGTAGGAAAAGTCCTTGGGCATAATTTTAAATGTACTGTTTTGCATTTGCTAATTTGGCTTATTACATGGAAACATACTGGTATTTTATAAAATAGGGCGGACCACTCTAATTGTGATAAAAATGTGACTTAGCCTCTTTTTTCTGCCTTGATTTTTAAGTTTATTAATATTATTATTTTTTGTTCTAGATAAAATGTTTCAACCTCTGTGGATAATAGCTTAACTTTCCAGCTAAAACAGGCTTCATTTAATTATTCTATTTGTATGTTTTTTTGTTTTAATAAGATAATTTTGTTGATCATGCTTTTTAATTTTTTGTACTAATAAATAATAAAATATTTCAACTTGTAGTCAAGTTAGGATTGGTCCATACTACTCATTTTTTGCTTTGCTGTAACAAATATAATTTTTATTGCTACAATAAACGTAAAAAAGGAGTTAGTATGAACAAATCTTAATTTAACTATCACTTTTAAACTAATTATTGAATGACAAGTTTGAATGTTCCCGCGTTTTGTATTAACTAAAGTGACCGCGAGAAGGCGCCACTTCCGTCCAAATAGTTCAAAGAACGGTCACCCGGTGGCTATAAAATACTGTCTCGAATTTTAACATTGCCGTTTCTATTCTAAATGTAAGTGATCTGTGATGTCATTTAAAAACCATCCGAATACATACAAGTACCTAAAAACCCAAGAACTTACCACAAAAATTCACATGAATGATCCTGTCGAGAACCTAATTGATTGGTAATACATATTTTGTTATTATTAAAATTTTTCCTGTCTGTATGACATTTCCTCCCCTTCCCACCTCCCTGGTACTTATCGAACAAATCAATTAGGTCTTTTTCCTTTGTTTTACAGATATTTCTTAGCATTCCTACTGTAATCTTTATGGTCTATTTCTGCGTTGCACAATTAAATAAAATTAAATTGAATCCGTTACGAATACACGATTTCAAAAGGTTAAAAGAATCTGCCGAGGTATACTCAATAAATTTCCCCTAACTAGGACTTATTATAACTTCTTGATATATCTAAACTAATTATATTGTCCGCCTACTTCACGTGTAAGTGGCATAATTTAAATGTGTGTCTAATAATAATTAATATCCTAATAAAATTATTTATTCTCTTATGATTACAACTAATACGGGTACCCAGCTGGGCTAGAAAATTAATGAAAAAAATTAATTGACTAGATAATTAAAAATATCGTTACATTGTTTTGGCCGGTACAGGTACAGTGTGGTGACTAAATTGAAAAAAAAATCTAGCTACAACTGTAGCGAAAAAGTCTTGTAATAAAAATAATTAATACGGCTAATGGTGTGTTTTAAACAGGAACGGATCTAAGGAGGTTGTTTCATAAAAATACCATTCAGTAATCTTTATCTACATTATTGCTAACTTTATTTTGTTACAACTCAAGTAACACAAAAAGCCATAAAGAAGCTTGCTAATAGCAAAGCTAATAAGTATTTAAATCTGGACACCAAAGCTTCTAAAAGTAGTCATCATTAAGTAACCGTGGCCACAAGGAAGCGCGTGATTTGGCACATAAGAAGATCTTGTGGCTTAATAGATTTTATGCTAATAAGCCACGGTGACCAGAATTGGCACTTTTTAGGTTTCTGGTACTTAAAAGCATAAGCATTATATTAGCATTTAGTGCGATAATGAGAAGCATCCGTTTGGTCAAAATTTAGCTTTCTTTTACCAGTTCTTCTTTATCAGTCTCATAATATTTTCCATATTGTTTTGCGTTAAATAAGGCATTTATGTATGCAATAATTCTAATTTAAATGCAAACTAGCCGCGCTTTTATTTGACATTTAGAAAAGCAATTAATTCTACTTTTTGATGATTGTTTGTGCCCTGTTGGCAATCTTTGCCAATTCGCTCTTGTATTTAACAGTCAAAGCGATTTAACTGCTTCAAATGAATGCTTAAATAAAGTCTCAATGAAAGGCTAAAAGCATGCTAATCCTTCACGGAAAAAAATGTGACTAGAAAATTTTACTACAATGTTGTAGTAGTAGACTTGTAGAAAAATACTTAACTTTTTGTAGAAAATTTTACTACAATTTATAGTTAAAATCTATTCATTATTGTAGCAATTGAATTGTCGAATAAAATGCTACAACAATAGGAAAGAAGTCCACAATGTTTAGTATATTTTACTATTGTTTGTAGAAGTAGAAATTTATTACAATTATCGTAATTACTACTACTAACTTCTGTAAAAATTTGTATAAATATTAATAATTATCTCTACAAAAAATAGTAATTTTCTCTACAAAAAATAGTAACACTTTACATCCCTTCTTATGAAAAAAATTCAATTTTGTTCAAAATTATTCTATAATATTGTAGAAATTCTAAGTCATGTGAATAAAACACAATTTTGTTATTGGCCAACGTTTTCTGACGTCGATCATAAATGGCCAGACAGCAGTAGCCGTTCGCCATGTTCACAAAACAAAGCATGGTACATATACGAGTAGGTACCTGTAACACATTATTATATTATAAGCACCGATGCGTTTGAGAAAATTTTAAATAATAACTTCTATTAGTGGTAAGTACATTTATTATTGTTTCTGAATAATTTACTTTTAGATAACTAATTTAAATAACCTTAGTAGATTATTTAAAAAAAAAAATAGTTGTGGTCAACGATCGAATGTTGTGCCCAAGTTCAATGATGTTTTTTTGTCTTAATTTTGACAACCTACTTTCTCATTTTTGTTAGTTATCTGACTTAGTCATTTAATATCCAAATCAGTGTAAAGGTGATAAATATCCCCGTTTTAAGAGTATGAACAGTTCAATTGTTATTAATTTTTATTTCATCTTTTTCAGGTGCAGAAAAGCCAACTGAGACTGAGGGCCCTATTATTACTGTCATTTATTACATAATCTAATTAAGACTTTGTATCTTTTATATTAAAACAATATTTTATTAAGGAACATTTTTTCTAGGTTATAATTATAATAATTATAAAATACTACTACAAATTTTATTAAAAATTACTACAATTTGTATGAATTTTTACTATTTATTGTGTAAAATTTTCGTATTTATTTTCAAAAAACGCAATACATTTTTAATATAAATTCATACAATGAATATCAAAAATTATAACAATTTGTAGAACAATTCTTATGATGCATTTGGATATTTTTACTAAATATTGTGGATAATAACTCTACAATACATTCTCTACAAATATTTGGAAATTTTTACTACAAATTGTCCCTGTCCCTATATGTACTATTTATTGTAGAGAAAAAATGTATATTTGTAGAAATTTGTTCTACAATTTTTTATCCGTGTTGGTCGTTTTTCGCATTTAATGTTTGCGTTCAGCATTATTTCCTCGTAGTAGAATTTTGTGTTGCAATATTGAGATATGTACATTAATGTTATAAGGTACATTAGATTAGTACTAAAATTAACTTTCAAATGAAGTGTCACACTTTTCAAGCTACACGAAAAAAAAATTGTAGAACAAATTTCTTTAATTGTAGATTTTTTCTCTACAATAAATAGTACATATAGGGACAGAGACAATTTGTAGTAAAAATTTCCAAATATTTGTGGAGAATGTATTGTAGAGTTATTATCTACAATATTTAGTAAAAAGATCCAAATGCATCATAAGAATTGTTCTACAAATTGTTATAATTTTTGCTATTCATTGTATGAATTTATATTAAAAATGTATTGCGTTTTATGAAAATAAATACGAAAATTTTACACAATAAATAGTAAAATTCATACAAATTGTAGTACTTTTTAATAAAATTTGTAGTAGTATTCCATAATTATTATAATTATAACCTAGAAAAAAATGTTGCTTAATAAAATATTCAATTTATTGTTTTAATATAAAAGATACAAATTCTTAATTACATTATGTAATAAATAACAGTAATAATAGCGCCTTCAGTCTCAGTTGGCTTTTCTGCACCTGAAAAATATGAAATAAAAATTAATACCAATTGAATTGTTCATACCCTTAAAACGGGGATATTTATCACCTTTACACTGATTTGGATATTAAATGACTAAGTCAGATAACTAACAAAAATGAGAAAGTAGGTATGTCACAATTAAGACAAAAGAACATCATTGAACTTGGCACAAAATTCGATCGTTGGGCACAACATTCGATCGTTGGGCACAACATTCGATCGTTGGCCACAACAATTTTTTTTAAATAATCTACTAAGGTTATTTAAATTAGTTATCTAAAGGTAAATTATTCAGAAACAATAATAAATGTACTTACCACCAACAGAATTTATTATTAAAATTTTCTCAAACGCATCGGTGCTTATAATATAATAATGTGTTATAGATACTCGTATATGTACCATGCTTTGTTATGTGAACATGGCGAACGGCTACTGCTGTCTGGCCGTTTATGATCGACGTCAGAAAACGATGGCCAATAGCAGAATTCCGTTTTGTTCAGATGACTTAGAATTTCTACAATATTATAGAATATTTTTGAAGAAGGGATGTAAAGTATTACTATTTTTTTGTAGAGAAAATTACTATTTTTTGTAGAGATAATTATTAATATTTGTACAAATTTTTACAGAAGTTACTAGTAGTAATTACGATAATTGTAATAAATTTCTACTTCTACAAACAATAGTAAAATATACTAAACATTGTAGACTTCTTTCCTATTGTTGTAGCATTTTATTCGACAATTCAGTTGCTACAATAATTAATAGTTTTTAACTATAAATTGTAGTAAAATTTTCTACAAATTGTTAAGTATTTTTCTACAAGTCTACTTCTACAACATTGTAGTAAAATTTTCTAGTCACTTTTTTTTCCGTGTAGCATGCGCTAAAATCAAAGGTAACGCAATAATTAATGTTATTGCTGAATTTTCCATCAAATTTACTTTTCTTGAATCTTCCCTAGCGGTTGTTCATACCCACTACTTGAGAATTGTAGTGCCGCTGTTTCAATTTGAAAAAAGTGTCCCCTTTCAAACTAAAATCGACCGGTACAAGCGTATTTTTTTTTGCATCAATGCGAAACGAACCTAAGTGGAAAGTTTTCATGGATCACCCTGTTGCTTGCTTAGACAAATATTCACACACATGAAGATTGGTCATATCAAATAAGAAACCGAAAGCAAATGTAGCCTCACTAAAAATAAAACTGAGTCATGTATAAGTCTATAAAAACAGGATTATTTAAAAAATCCTACTGGACCACCCTGTGGTTAAATAGAGGGACTATTATAAAATTTACAAATTATTAGAGATCGAAGGGTAGATAGATAATAAACTGAAATTGTCGAAAATACGGCAAGGGCATCTAATAATTTTTAAAAGCCCTATTAGTAGCTGATCAAAAAGTGTAATAAACTTTTTATGCCTACATGGGCAATTAGAGACAAGCCATCTGTGAAACACGAAAATATTAACCTTCGAATTAAAGTATCTACCGACCTAACGACATGTTGTAAAATATAAAATGTGACTTTGTGCATATGTTGAATGGAAGGATTCATTCTTTAATTCGTTTTAATGAATCGAATGAATGTTTTCAAAATTAGCTGTAAATAAATTAAAAATATACGGTAGGTAAATAAAAATAATAATTATTATTAATATTACAAATTTTATCTTAAAAAAGACACCTTTAAGAGTATATAGAGTACATCTCAAAATGATACTCTTTTTTTAAATTTTTATAAAAGTCGTTAAAATAAATAAAAAATTTAGACTCAATTAAAAATCTAATTTCGGGCCTGGACTTGTGTGAAAAGTTAAGCTAAATAAGTTATTTTTTTTAATAGCCATACAACACTGTGCAAGAGAAATATTAAATCAGCAAGTATCAGGCAAAACTATTGTCATATACTCTAAAAGCAATTCTCCGACAAGAAATTAAATCACGACTGGTGAAAGACTGTCTAGAAGACCTGGCAGAGCTAAGTAGTCAAAACAAGGTGACTCTAGTCTGGGTTCCAAGCCATGAGGGATACCAGGGCAACGAAAAGGCCGACGAATTAACCCGATATGGCTCAGATAAGGCCATTACAGGCCCCGAACCCTTCTGTGGAGTTGCTAAGGCATTGTGCAAGGCATCCTTTAAACAATGGATACAAAAAGAGTCTCAGGAATGGTGGAACAACTATCCAAGACTGAGACAAGCCAAACAGTTCAGCAAGGAACCATCGGCCAAGTTCACGAAAGATCTACTGGATCAAAAGCGTCAAATCGTTAGGATAACAGTAGGCCTTCTCACTTGACACTGTCGCCTCAAAAGACACATGAGTGTCATTAATCCAGCAGAAAAAGCAACTTTGTGCAGGTTCTGTGAAGAAGAAGAGAAAACATCATTCCACGTCCTGTGCCAATGTGAAGGACTGGCTGAATTGAAGTTATTTGAAAAAGTTATTTGAAAAAGTTATTTGAAAAAGTTATTTGAAAAAGTTATTTGAAAAAGTTATTTGAAAAAGTTATTTGAAAAAGTTATTTGAAAAAGTTATTTGAAAAAATTATTTGAAAAAATTATTTGAAAAAATTATTTGAAAAAATTATTTGAAAAAATTATTTGAAAAAATTATTTGAAAAAATTATTTGAAAAAATTATTTGAAAAAATTATTTGAAAAAATTATTTGAAAAAATTATTTGAAAAAATTATTTGAAAAAATTATTTGAAAAAATTATTTGAAAAAATTATTTGAAAAAGTTATTTGAACAAGCTGTTTATTTTAAAGACTTTTTAGTACATAGTTTAAAAAGTATCAACTTGGGATTTACTTTGTTTAATAAAGCATCTAGATTAACAATCAATAATGCTATGTTCCTGGTCAATAATTTCTCTATTACATCTTGAAAGTAAATTTGCTCCAAATTCTATAAAGATCCTAATGTTTTGCTAATAAGACATACCTTCATTTTCAAATTTTTTACATATATTTTTGCTACGCTGTATTAATGAAACTATTTTCTAGTTTTGGGAATTTTCGAATAAAATAAAACTGTTTTTGTTTCATTTCAATATCTCAATTAATTAATCTGCGGGCAGATAATAAGCCCACTCTTTATATGAAGTTAACACATATCATGTGGATTTTTCTACCCTAAAGCCATATTGATACGGTGAAATTAAAGAAGAATAGAAGAAAATTGAGAAGAAAGTGGGAATATCTATATTATTACCTGCCCCAAAATCTGGTGCTTCTTCATAGTAAGTACCCACTGCTTTAATCAAGAAACTATTGCAGTGAAAGACTTACCGTCCTGAGGTTAGTTTTCACAATTATTGTAAAATTACGACGTTAAAAGAAATAATTAATAAGTGATTAATTAAATTGATTGATTGTAAAAAATGCATGTTTTTTTATAATAATATGCGAGTAACTTTCGACCAGTCCGGTCATGCTCTAATCCGTTAAGCCCCTATTTGACTTATTTGGGCCATTTTCGGTGAAAAATATTTTATCGAATAAACTAACCCCTTAAGACACGCTTATGCTTGGTCATCGCTAGTCGAAGTGAATAAATATAGGAAACAATAGATCAGTAACAAAAAGTTTAGAAACATCTATTCTGTTGAATTCACAATCTAAAAAATGGTGAATCCGGCGATGAATGTTCTGGCGGGTATGTTTATTCTTAGTCAACGAACGTTTAGATCATTCTAGAAGCCACTTATGACTCAAAAATAAGCTTTTTACTATTGGAGTAGTCAGTTTTAGTTAAGAGATCGTGGTGTTGAGATAAATATGGTCAATATAAATAAGTGTATTTAGCATAATTTATTTTAGTTTAGTAGAATCCCGAATAAGATATGGTATAACATCGAGGGGTGCAGCAGATCTATCTAAAAAAACTGAAAATAATACAAAAAAAAAATAATTAAAGTTATTTACAATAAAAGAAATACTTACCGATCAAATCTATTGTTCCAAGAAACACAATTACTGGATGTTAGACAAATTTTTATTTTTATTATCTTATTATATACCAAAAAAAATATGAATGTTTTAAAAGAGATACAACGTAAATACATAACAAGAGCAAAAATTCAAAATAATGTACAAATTCATTTATCAAACAAATCTATTGGCCAGAAATCATTAAATTACCTTCGTAGTAAAGTTTTCAATTACTACCTGATATACAGGGTGGTCCACCGGTAACGCCTCGGTCTGTACATCCAAAACTAAACTTTTTTTAAAAAATCGGTTTTTACGGTGAGATATATATTAGAAAAGGCAACAATTTAAAAATAATTTCAATAATACAAGGTGCTCCAGGAAATTGGAATATATCAAAGTTAGGTTTTTTAATCGGGACGACCTATATTTTATTGAATTTTTGAAATCTATAAAGAAAATTAGTGTAACTTTGTTAAGGGGTTGTTATACCTAGAGTCTATCATTTTTAATATATTCGAGGATTTTCAAAATTTTCGGGTGTTTAAAAAATGCAAATATATCCTACATTTCTTAATATTTCAAATTGATTTTTTTAAGGTACATTAAGCGTCTTCTGGGCTGTAACCTCAAATACTTACTGATCAAAAATATTATATAGGGTGTTTACGAAATACTATTTATTATACGTAGATTTAAAAACTAAAAACTTCGTTATTTTAAATAGAACACCAAATATATTTTAACGTTATTTGAAGTATCTTTCGAAACCCTTTCAAACAATGTAGGTATTCCCTATACCTATCTGTGATAGTTTTACTAACATTGTTACATTTTTTTTTTTTTTTTAAACACGAATTACAAAATAATACAAGATAATAAATTAATTTAATAGATGTTCAAAATGATGACCGTCTTCTTGAATACACATTGTGATCCTTCGTTCAAACGAATTTCTTACTCTTTTTAGCATATCCGGCGTAATAGTTGCAAATGCATTCTTAATTCGTTCCTTCATATCTTCTGGCGTGGTTGCTGGGGTATTGTATACAAGACTTTTTATGTAACCCCATAAAAAAAAGTCTGGGGGTGTTAAACAGGGTGATCTAGGTGGCCAATGGCATGGGCCTTCTCTTCCTATCCATTTATTAGGAAATTTCCGGTCTAAGTAATTTCTCACGTCCCGCGCAAAATGAGAAGGAGCACCATCTAATTGTAGCCACATTTATTGCCGTACGTTCAATGGTATATCTTCGAGAAGCAGCCAAAAATCTGAACGAAGGATCCCCCCATAAACATTTATGTTCCATCTGTTTTGTCGGTCAATAGTTCGAAATAGGTGCCGATTTTCTGTATCATAGTAATGGAAATTATTGCGATTTACTAAGCCATTGTTATGGAAAGTGGATTCGTCTGTAAATAAGACAAAATCGAAAAAGTCTCTATTTTCTCCTACCTGTTCTAGCGCCCATAAACTAAAATCTATGCGTCGTTGAAAATCAGTACCATATAAATGTTGATGAAATTGGATATGGTAAGGGTGGAATCGGTGTTTCTTGAGAATTCTCATTACACTGGTTCTAGGTATATCCATTTGCCTCGAAATTTCCCTGGTGAGGATGTGAGGATTCTCCTTTACTGAACCTAATACTAGAAATTCGTTGTCTTCATTATCAACTACGGGTTTACTCACAGTTTGTTTTGTATATGCAACACTGCGTGTTGTACGAAAACCTTCTAAAACTCTTTCATTCAACAGTTCTCTTATCCGGTTGATTTCTGTCTGGATACTTTTGGGCATAAACCCGTGTTGCTAAAAAACAGTTTTCATAACACTCACCTACGGTGAGAATCATACAGGGCCGCCGAGAGCCAGGCCGGGCCCCAGGACAATTCTCTAGATTTGGGCCCCGTGAAAAAAAGTCTTTAAACAAAAACTGTTCCTGTTCTACTTGAATTGAAATTTCAAAAAAAAAAAAAAAAACACTTCCCTCTCTCGTCTTGTGCCGAACATTCGATTGCAGGGCCCCCATTTGAGTCCGGGCCCCGGGAATTAGTCCCGGCTACCCCCCCCCTCTTAGTCGGTCCTGGAATCATATCCACCATTTCTTGCATAGAATATTGCTTCATTTTAATAATAACATTGCACAAAACACAAAATAATACCTATTGGAAACAGTTTAAATTAAAATGACATAAATTGACAATCAATGCCCAGACACCTCGATTAACTAAATTTTATGAATTGAATTAATTACATAAATTATAAGAACTAGACTATTCTCTAAAACAACAACATATAGGTATAGGGAATACCTATGTATATTGTTTAAAAGGGTTCCGAAAGATATTTTTAATAATGTTAAAATATACTGGGTGTTCTATTTAAAATAACGAAGTTTTTGGTGTTTAAATCTACGTAAAATAAATATCTATTTCGTAAACACCCTATACGATATTTTTGATCAGTAAGTATTTGAGGTTACAGCCCAGAAGACGCTTAATGTACCTTAAAAAAATCACTTTGAAATATTAAGAAATGTAGGATTTATTTGCAGTTTTTAAACACCCCAAAATTTTGATAATCCTAGAATATATCAAAAATGCAATCAAATATAGGGTGTCCCAAATAAAAAAACCTAACTTTGATATATTCCAATTTCCTGGAGCACCCTGTATTATTGAATTTATTTTTAAATTGTTGCCTTTTCTGATATACATCTCACCGTAAAACCCGATTTTTTAAAAAAAGTTTAGTTTTGGATATACAGACCGAGGCGTTACCGGTGGACCACCCTGTATACAAAATTTATTTACGGACTATCAACTCAATACATTTGCTTAAACAAAATTTCCAAAAATTATTTAATAACATCAGATAGAGAACTTTTGCATTATGCTAATCGAACATAAATAATAAAAAACTGAATCACTTGTGTTTTCATGTGTATATTGTTTTATGTCTTAAAATTTTCCCATATATACAATATTACTACTGTTTTGTGTTTCCTTTAATTTTAAATGTGTGTTAAATTAAACTAATTTTTATTATGTACTCAATTAATTTTTATCATAAATTTTTATTATATACTTATATATTCATATTACTATTTATTTTATTTGTATAATGTTTTATTGTTTAAATAAGCCGAATTTGTAAAAAATAGTCCATGCGCAACCTCTTAGAGGTCATCAATGGGTGTCTTTCTTACTTTATTCGTACTATTTCCAATTAATTAATTTATATTATTATATTGTTTTCTTTTAAATAAAGATTATTATTATTATAAATGAAACATAAATTAGTGTTATAAAAATAAATAGGGTCAATAAACAAACGTGAACTGATTTTTCTCATCTATATTTTTCATTGATTTTTGTAAAAGAGTTTTACGTTCTGCAGACCAAAACTATTATTTTGACCCTCAATAAGTAACATGTAAAAGTCAACGTATAATGACAGTTTTCAAAAAAAAAAAAATTTTTTTGGCCCTTCTGCGGTTTTCTGTTTATTTAGTCGAATTCAAAATAATCCGATTAATTTCAAATAAAACTAATCCCGTATTTTTAATTGCACGTCACTGAAGTGTGCGTGCGTGGGCATCGGCTCTACAACAAAGGTAACTTAACAATTTCCCCAAAGGCATACACAATTAAAAATTGTTAAACAATTGCTTTTATACGCAATTAATTTATGACAGTTCGTAATGAAAATTGTGAAGTGGATTTATTTAATATTCTTAATGAGTTGGAATTTTTTTTGTCGACGAGCCAATAAACGGAATTATTTAGCACCCACACCAATGATTAGCATACAAGGTGCCTGGTCCTGAATTTAATGAATGACTCAAAGATGCACGAGCAAGCTTTTTTTGGTGGAGGATTATGAAATAGCGAAAATAATTGACTTAACTTGAGATATTCATGTTCTAACATATTTTATCTATTTTTTATAGTGTTTTAAGCTCTTATGATTTTGGGGAGTGGGTTAGGTTATCAAACAACTCGTATTACTTTGAAAAAGAATGTTGAGCGCCACTATATTTAAAACTTACTAAACTTGACTATGGATTAGTGATAAAATATAGAAAATCACTAACCATTAAAATATGATAAATAAATAAGGTTTATTTTCATTTCTCTGAAATAAATAATATTTATTTGATAATTTCAAAATTTTAATCTTACTACTTTTGTTTTCTGAGTGTAGAGTAATTTCTAGAATAATCCAAATATATTCATATCAGCTGTTTTCGACAGACTACGACTTAAACGATAGATACGTTTTTGTTGAGGATTAGTAATTCGGTAATTTATAAATCGATTATGGGGTAGCGTTCGATATTATTTTAATTTTAAGGATGTACATTTTGTACTATAATTAGTAAATGTTTTATAAGAGGTTAATAATTAGTTCATCTGTATTAGGATTTAGTTGATCCAGCAGATAACAATATTAATTGTTGTTAAATAACTCGTTGAGGTTAATTATCGATGAATCGGAATGTAATCGATTATCGATTTGTACTATGGTCCAATTGGAAACTGTTTTATTTGTAGATATCGAATTGTTTGGTTAGAGAAATGAGAAATTACGCATGGTGGAAGAATACAGGTGAAGCGGTAAGCGGTACGAAATTTGGTCATTCTTGCGCATGACGTCACCTGCGGAGCATATTTTTGTTTTGCCTATGTCTCTAATGTTAAAAAGCGACTTTTAAAGTTATTCTAATATTTTCCTGGTAGTGTTTAGAAGTTTATAGATATATTTATCTTAATATTTAATATCATTTCTATATATCAATAGGCCTGTTTAGAAATTATTGGTACGTATTATTAAATTAATTTCTAATTAAGTTGGTAGTGTAATTGATATAAAGTTAGGTTATGTAACATTTTTGTTGTATTTTAAAGATAAAAGAAATAGTTTATATTCATTATTGTTATTTTAATATATCATTATTATTATTATATTATTGATACATTAAAATCTACTATATTTTAGGGTGTGTAGTTACTAACAAAATGCCAGGTTGTGCAGTGTTTGGCAGCAAGAACTATTTAAGAAAAACAAAGAGAACAAATATTAAGTATTTTGGATTTCTGGGTCAACGGTTGAGGGTGAAAAGATACAATTAATTTGAAAAATGATATGATTTTTGCAAACCTAACTTGAATATGATTAATTTTATGTCTTGTTTCTTTTTTAAGCTTGTATTTGTTCCATACATTTTTCGAAGGATAGTTTTGAAATACCCTTACAACAGAGGCTATTAAACTACTCCACTAAGACTGGTAGAAACTTAAAACAAACAGCAGTTCCTACTGAAAATCTCCCATTGAAAAAAAGACAATTGTCTGCAGAAAGTGAAGATAGATTAAGAAGGCAGGCAAAAAGATAGCGACAAACATTTATTGAGAGCTTTGTTAATATTTCGGGGCATTCCAGACAATTGTCAACTGCAGACCAGGACAAGGAGAATCAAAGTTTGGAAACAGACACTCAAAATATATTGGTATCATCAGAACTAGAAACGTATGTACAAATTTACCTTATTAACAAAAAATGTGGCTTTGAAAAGAAAATTACACAACTTAGCATATACTAATTAACATTACAATCATTTCAAAACAATTTTTTTATTAAATATTAAACTTTGAAGTGATAATTGCTTTTATTTCAATATTAAAAATTAAATTATTATTTTAGAGAAAACTATTAAGAGTCTTCGTGAAGAACTAAACAAAATTACTGAAAAATGCAACAAATCAAATATAGAAATACTTTCATTGAAAGAAGAAATTAGCCAGTTGAAAAATAATTCTCAAGTGGAAATTCAGGAAAGTAAAGTAAATGTTTCACTCCGGGTCAAATAAATGTTTTATACAATGAAAATAAAAAAAGAATTCGTTGAAGTTCGGATGACATAGCATCCACAATCTCCCTAAGAAGCATTCGTCCTAAGGCTTATAGATTTTAAGAACTGTTCATTATCCTTTACCTGGGTTTACTACCTTAAGAGACTGGCCTAAATGTTTAAATTTAGAACAATAAATATACATTATAAAGTGTTAAGCAAGATAAAGAAGTAAACATTATGTATAAACCATTTTTAAACATAAATAAATCAATTTAAAATAACACCTCTGTGCTTTTTATTAAAATAAAGTATGTTTTGCCAAGTGTTTCTATTTATTAAATACATAAAGGGGTTTACCAGCACCCAACCATACAAGAAAGTAATTGATCTGTGCATACAAGTTATTGATATCCATGTTTGATGACTAATTTAAAATTAAATTATTACATTTATAATCTATAAAAGTGACCACATACTTCCAAACTGATTATTTAAGAAAATTGGCGACTAAAAAAATATACTGATCATAATAAAATTCATTTCACCTTAATTTTATTGTTCAGCATTCGTTAACATTATACACAAGTTTACTTGAATCGATTCAAAATTATTTATTGTTGAAGAATTAATTACATTCTTATTAACAAAGATAGATAACATAAGTTAAAATTCAAAGGAAAAGAAACAAACAAAATACTTATTCATAAATGAATTTTTTTATTTTAAAATTCTAATATCAAGACAAAATATAATATAAAAACAAAAATGCACGACCTAAGTACAAATATGACAATCGAGAAATATATATACAGGAGTATACACATAAATTAAAATGAACTACTTAATTCAAGGAATCAGAAAAATTTATCCACTTTGTAGTATACCTTTTTGAGCAAGAGTTTCTTGCTTTTTAAACATATTTAATGAGTCAGCACTTCCTATTATTAATTAATTGGCAAGAGGTTAAACATTTTTCCACTATACAGGGGACACTACATATTTCAGTTTCACATTTAAATTAGTTATTTGTGTATGCCTTTTATTAGTTCCAATTTTTATCCCTGCTGAGCCACTAAAACTTTTTAATGGTAATGTCTCTGTAAGTTTAGGTACGTTTTGGCTATCATCTTGATCTCAATCTATCAGATAGCAATGCTAGGTATGAAGATTTAAATCCTAGATGTAACATCCTCTTCCAAGTTTTGTGATGGAAAAATTCAGTTTCTGATGAACACTATCTTTTTTTACGCCAGAGAGAAACTATATTAGGCTAAATTCCTTACACCATGGCTAAATTCGAAATAAATTACCTACTTTTTTTGTATAAAAGCACAAAATATTTTTTTTATTTGGCATTACTTTTGTACAAGCGTCTATCTGCCTATAGTGACTTTTCTTGTAAGTATTATTGAGCATAACTTGATGTTATTTGACGCAGTTGTTATTTTCTTCTAAATATATTTTCAGTTTTATAATGATTATAGAACTAGGAAATAAAAGTTAAACTTCTTGACAATCATTACAAAATGTAAACAAAGCCATGGAATGGCATGGCAGTGTATAATAGGCGGCCGTGGCAATACCGATGTTGACGTCATAAAACCTGCGCACCGCTTCACCTGTATCCTTACACCATGAAATTACGCATTTTCGTTCTTTCCAAACTTACCAGCGAATGTAGAAGGTCATTAATTTAGTCAGTGTGTGTGTTCCTGTTATAATTTTATGCATTTGTAGAATGTTTTTTGGTATTGCATAATAATTAAAACCGCCCTTAGTGTTTGGGATTGCGGGATTTGAACACCATACATATATTTTTTAATAATACAGTTGTATTCTGGATTTGGCTAATGACGCAGTTGGAAAGCTGGCCGGAGCGTTTAGTACATCGTTTTGATATCAAGATTTATACCAAGTTTTTGTACGAATATATGTACCATTATGGTTTTTGGCAACGATTTGTCCTTGGATGTTTACCATGACAATAGAGAATAATTTATGGAATTTGATCATATTTGTGATGTTGTATCATGCTTATATGATGTCCTGTTAATTGGATTTTCTTTGATTTGGATTGGATGTCTTCCATTCTAAGAGTTTAGTTTGTCGAGTGGTGTACAATGAGTCCATGTAGTTTGCGGTTCACATCTTTAACATAGAGCCACCAACAGTACCATTTTGATGTCCACATAAGTATCTATACTTAACGAAAACAGAGTCTTGAATCTTCGGATACTCCGTGGATTGTTTATCTACTGATTAAGCTAAGTAATTTTTTATTTTTATATAATTTTAATATGAATAATGATGTTATATTTTCTGGCACAGCTCTGATACTAACTGTACAATTTCTGACATGCCTGCTCTGATTTCTCTAGGTTTACTATGAGAAATTAACATTGGTTGATTCGGCACCTGAATGTTGATGTTGTATTTTTCATGATAATATTGAATGAATGATATTTGAATGTCATCTTTTTTGGGAAATGTACTACTCAGGGTAGTGTTAAAATCTATATCGTCAATTTTGTAAGTCTTATTTTTATAATAAGTCAATACGATGCTTCCGATAATTTTAGACTGAAATTCGGCCTTAACATTGTTGCTTTGGCATTCCAAAAGCATATCATATACATTGTCCATTCTCATGTGTTTAAATTTTAATTCGCAATTCATTAAGATATTTTTCTCATGTTGTCTCATTGAAGTGAGAAAACTAGACTCATAGGTTTTTGTTTTGGCTCCAACGAATTAGATTTGGTTATTTTCAGTAACTTTAATATTGAATTGTTTTGTAAAATTTTACATACAAGATTCGTTTGAGTTGAAATCTATTTAAATTTGATGTAACTTTATTTTAGGATTTAGTAAGTTGCAACTTATAGAACATATAGAAGTCTTTAATTTAATAACGTTATAATATTTTATTTGTAAGCTGCTGCATGATCCTTTGTATAGGACTTATTGTACTTATTGTATTCTACATATTCAACTACTCGACTAATGTAAAAATGTATATATTTTTTTGTAATTATTATCTATAATAAGAACTAATCGGTTCTATCTTTGTGATTACTTTCATGTCTCTTAAGTTTCTTGCTGAAGTCTGTTTTAAAAAGGGTTAAAATAAATTTGATTGATTTGCACAGTTATTATAGTTTTATTTATATTTAGGTATTGGAAAACTTAAATTCTGGCCCGACCTTTAGTACACCAACTAAAGTTAGAAGAATCCAAGAACCTTTGTATAGTCTAATATTCACAGCTACCCTTGCAAAATAAAAGGTAGCAGGTTTCAGATAAGTAGCGACAAATTCTAATTCACAGAGACTTACTTATTCAAATTTAAATGATTT
>OV651819.1:66054955-66073941 GCA_927349885.1 Psylliodes chrysocephalus | reverse complement strand
TGTACTAGAATAAATTTCAAAGATCCTTCATCACCAGTGTTACCTTTTCGATTACGGTCCGCAATAAACGTGAAATTAAACGAAAGAAAATAAAGTGAGAAAAATCGGTTAGGATCCGAAAAACTGAAACGCAATTTTGGGAATATGAAAACAAATAATCACCAATTACCCTTATGAAATTAGGAAAAATACACCCTCATATCCCCAAAGTGAAAACAAACTATAGAAAAATTGAAAATTCTAAGAATTAAAGAAAGCAAAAAATGAGTTCATCGACCAGTTCATCGACCAGGTATCGACCCTGAAACCTTCGAATATGCACTTACCAGTTGAGTTACTGATGCACATAGTTTTCGACATATGAAATGGTAGATTTGAAATCAGATTCCGACTCTTGTGTCTTGTCTTGGCTAGTTTTTTCCCCTGAGTTTTTTCTGATGAATACTGTTCGTCTTGATAACTATTGTCATGTATCCTTTTGGTTTTGGGTAGTTCTTGTATTGTAATTGTAATTTTGTTTTGGTAGTTTTTGCATTTTGTTCTGGATAGTTTTTGTCCTGAGTGTTTTTCCTGAATAGTTTTTGTCCTGGGTAGTTACTGTTCTAAATACTTTTTGTTCTAAGTACGTTTTGGGCTGAGTACTCAATTCCCTTGATTACTGTTTATGTTGGTTAGTTTTGTTCTGTGCACTTTAAGTTAGAATTTTTGTAAGATGTCGTTTTGTTCTGGGTAGTATTTGTCTGGAGTTCTTATTTTCCTGGGTACTTTTTATTCTAAATACTTTTTCTTCAGGGTATATTTTTATCTGAATATATATTTTGCCTGGGGTACTTATTTCCCTGAGTACTGTTGTTCTGGATAATTTTTGTTCTGGATAATTTTTGTTTTGAATGGTTTCTTCTAGGTAAATCTTTTTCCGGGGTACTTTTATCCTGTCATATTTTTTCTGAAATCTTTATGTCCCGGATACTTTTTGTCCCGGATAATTTTTGTCTTGTTTTTTGTGTTCCTCTCTTCGAATCCCTCGTGCTATCACCCTAACCTGTTTGAAGCGTAGTTAAAGGTCCTACTGCTTTGCTATTCACTCATTCACCGCTATTAATTCATGATTTTGTGCTATATGTTTGTTGTTCTGGATAATTTTTGTTTTGGGTAGTTTTGTCCTAAGGTTGTGTTGCTTCTTGTAGTTTTTTCCTGGGTGATTTTTTTTCTAAATAGTTTTTGTCCCGAGTACGTTTTGTCCTGGGTGCTTTTTATCCTATTTAGTTTGATTTTGACTGGGTAGTTTTTGTTTTAAGATTTTTTTTATCTTGGATGGTTTTTGTCCTGGATACTTTTGGTTTTGTGTAACTTTGTCTTTGGGACGTTGATTGTAGGTAATTTTTGTACTAGTATCTTGTTGTTCTGGGTAGTTTTTTCTTGGGTAGTTTTTGTCTTGGGTAGTTTCTGTCCTAAGTTGGTTTTGATCCGTGTATTTTTTCTTCTGGGTAGTTTTTGTTCTGAATAGTTTTTGTTCTGAGTACGGTTTGTCTTGGCTACTTTTAGTTTTATTAACTTTTGATTCTGGGTAGTTTTTGTCCTGGGTAGTTTTTTTGTAGGTATTTTTTATCTTGAATAGTTTTTGTCCTAGATGACTTTGTCTTTGTAACGTGTTTCTAGAAAATGTTTGTTCTGGGTAATTTAAATATAGCTTACTTTGATTCTGAGTGGTTTTTAGTATTTGTAGTTTTGGTATTATGGTCCATATTCTATTAATACTATTGTAATTTAAATTTGAAAGTCTCAGTTGTAGCTGAATACCTTAGCGTTTAGAGTCACCATCAATCTAAAATATTTTTTTTAATGTTTTTTACAATTACTTATGAATACAATTTTATAATTGTCCTGGTCGATATACATTCTCTAAAAGTAGTTCGGTTGTTCTTTTATTCTAACGTTCTGTATATACGTATAAGGCATTGTTACAGGTTTAAATCGATGAATTATAAATTAATACAATTACCATTGAATAGTTATGTTAAACATAATTAATTAGTTATTATTTAATTACTTAATAGTTAATTACTCACTTCAGGAAAAATCAAAAAGATACATTTGTATTTTAACTGTTTATTGTTTAAAATAACCTAGTTCAGTGTTTACATTTATTTTGAACTACTTTAGTGACCTTTGAACTCTGCTCTTCTTCTTTTATTCTAGAGACATTTTACAACTAGGTATGCCTGTACCTGGCTAAAAGGCCTACTATGGTCAAATATTTTGGCATCACCAATAAACTCCTAGGTCAGGAAATGTGTCTTTCTCGCTCACTTCCTTTTTCTTCTTTGTTCTTGGTTGAAATTTGGGCCATGAGGTTTCTGTAACATTCGAACTTTATTCGGATTTGTTCAACCTAAAAACAAATTAAGTTTAAGCTAACATCTAACAGATTAAGTATATATAACATTAATCTAAGTGGATTTACCCAGTTGGGGATAATTATACTTATCTTAAAAGGGGCCGCTTCTGATCTCCGGTAAGCATTCTTCATTTTCTTTGGTGTGAAAATCTTTCTATTTTATACATATTACTTTTAGGCCATTAAGTGTCGACATTAAGTCTCTACAATATCTAACTTTGGTCATCTAGCTTCTAGTATTACCAGATATCATTTAGTGCTGCTCGTAGAGCCGATTACTACTTTCACTATAGAGCACCTCCTTAAGTCTCTTCTAAAGTACCACTCACGTGCCGTATATATTGGATTGGTGGCTGGAACCCACTTCTTCCTTTACCAGCACTTGACTGCGAGCATTATATCATAGCTGTAGACGCCGCTAGGATCCGATATCGCCAAGTAAGAGCTTTCCAATTTTATAATCATCCGATTAATAGCAGCCATATAACCTGCAAGAAAAATAAGAACATTTAATTAAATAGTGACATACATATATATTTAAAACGTGTGAACCTTGGTAGTACTACAAAGGGGGATTTATTACCTATCGGTATTTGTTACATACAATTGGGTTTCTAATTATCACTATCTACCTAACTACCTACTTATTGTACAAATTAAAGAAAAACACTACTTACTCATTGTTATTATTTGGTCACACTAGCATATCAAGTTTCTCTTTAAGAATCCATGCCACTCTCCGGCTTACAGTGGCATTAAAATAGACTATCTCTAGTTTTGAGCTAGCAGCACAGTTCTTGTAACTTTGATTTCTAATTCGCCTTCAGGATCAGAATTTAAAATAGTAATAGCATTACATTTAAAATTAAATCTGCAAATGTTCACAGACATTCTATAAAATTTTTAAAAGTTTTTTTGATTATCTATAGCTAAAACTTATGGAATATTAGATTTGTTTCTATACCAAGAAAAAAATTTGCTAAACTGATTAATATCATCTATTTGACTTTTGTTCTTGGATCAGTGTTGATATTATAAGCAAACTAATAAAAATTGCTTACCATTAGTAAATTAATTTAATAACAGATATTATACAGTTTAATAGAAGGAGCTAGTTCCAGAGAAATACATAATTAACCTCAATGTAACTATAAAAGGGGGGTATTACTAATAATTTGCACTGATTTAACTCGTATTAGAAAAGACATACCAAAACAATGACCAGCATCCTTAATTTGTCAGTCACCAATGCTTTAGCAATTCCGTACAATCCATTACCTGATACCACACAAGTACATTGAATTCAGCAGGGATAGAGTTGTTTTCTCATTACATGCATATGTCGGCGTCAATTAGTGAAATCCGTCATTCCCTGAAATGCCTAGTCATTTCACGTATTGCCGGCAAACAGCGTAACTCTACATTTTGTACATCGTTTGCCTAATGGTTTCAGGCATTCCCAGTAATGACGGAATCCTTTCAGTCAAACGCTGTAACTAAATAAATGATTTAAGTTAGTCAATCATTGTAATTAGGACAGTGTTGCCAATAATACAGGAAAGGGTATTAAGTATTAAATTTAAAACATAAACTCATTTATTGTCAGTATGTAATTACACAGGAGTATGGTTTGGACAAAAAAAATATTCTGAGATTAAATTCGCCTATCTAGAGCATACATACTATAAAAAAATCATAGACCGTACAAATTGGAACGAAATAAAAGCTACATGAAAACTATAAAATGATTGATAATATGGTTTATTATTTATTAGTAGAAGGTGCGCTTTTATGACACCTTGAATTACAAAGAACTTTTTCTCACACAAACACATCTGTTTGACAAACATTGTTTTTTCGCTGGCTTACATGAACACTTAAAGTATCCTTGATCTCTGGAAAGTGACAGCGACTGCGTAGCTTCTCGTATTTATAGAAACTGTTCAGGGTCCTCATCTACTTGAAGAAATGCCTCTTTGGTTTCCATTAAATCAGGTCGATTGAACCATGATTTGATTCGACCAGCTACACATCCAACTTGACAGACCCCATTTTTGTAATCTGTTACAACACACATCTAATTTTGCATGTCAAAAGGACCTCTATCAATTTTATCAATAGGTAAAAGGACGCACGAACCTATATTTACTGGTAGAAGTTTTTTTTGCAGTATTTGCCAGCATTTTTTCTGCTGCTCGCGTTTGGCCCCGGCTTGCATCATGTCTGTTTTCTTCAATTATTGCTATATTTTGATACATTTACCTCCATCTTTAGAGCATGTAATGCATACCGTAACTTCTTCCTGACTAAATATTTCTTCTGTGTTTTCATTGGTAATCAGCATTCTATTTCTTCTTGATGCTCAGCAATCGAGTGAACAACATCCTCGACAACATCATTGTGACCATCAACCGATTCCCCAATGCCATGTGGTTCTTCTATTTCATCACACTGTGATTTTTCTTGCAGGTTTTCATTTTCCATATGTCCTTCTTCTAACATACGCAAGTCATCTTTATTTTCCACTTTATCCAGCAAATCTCTAGGTAGATTCAAAGGAGAAAATCCAGCTTTAGGGTCAACTCGAAATAATGCTTTATATGGTGAACGTCCAATTACTTTGTGGTAGGAAATATTCTTTTGAAACTGTACGAAATAACAGCCCAGTGACCAGTTTTTTGAACTATGGTCGTACATCCATTACTTGATTACTTCTCTCTATGCTTCCCTGTGATTGTGGATGCCTTGGTCAACCATTAAGAATTTTTAAAGATGGCCAAATTTTTACCATTTTCGATATCACAGATGCTGTGAATTCTCAACCGTTGTCACTCTGGAGTGTGTACCAATTTCCCAAAAATATTTTGAGCAGTTCGTTTGCTACCTCATTCGCAGATTTTTGTCTTAAGAGGACGTAAAAATAAAAATTTTGTTAGGTGATCTTGATAATTAAGCAACCAACGGTATTCATTGTCTGGGCAAGATTGAAAATCCATAAGGTTCACTTGTCCTCTAGAGTTAAAGTTTGTTGAAATAATAGGTTTTATAGTCAAATTTGCATGAGACTTGTTTTTTCTTTTGGCAAACTTTACATGTTTCGAGCAATGTTTCTATTGCGTATCTTCCAATGTCATATTTTGTTTTTAAGTTGTGTATTATTTTATCCCGACCGCCATGAACAACATTAAATATTTTTTCGTAACTAACCAGTGAAACATACGTTCCTTCATAATATTTGTACTTTTTAATAACAATTTGTTCTTCTCCCACTTCCAATACGTCATATAAAGATAAAAGATGCTACTGTCTTCTCGTTTTTTTTTCTTAGAAGTTTGCTTAGCTGGCAGAATTTCTGTGGCGACCTAAAAGAATACAAAGTAAAATATAATACTAGTTTTATAATTAAAATCTACATGCTCAAAAACCCAATGAAAAAGCAGACAATAAAATCACTCTTTTCCCAAGCAAATTAATTAAAAAACCGTGTTAAACTTGACAACAGTGTACGGATTTGAAGTGATTTTGTAAATTGCAGTAATTTGAGGTTAGATTTCAAATCCTAAAAACCAACTTACCTCCGTCAATTCCGCAATATTCCAAGGTTTTTTCTTGCTTCGATTGGAGTAATAGTCATCTAACTTCTTATAAAACAATTCTGAATGCTTCGACATTTCAGTTTTCACCAGAAAAAACACTCACAGATGTTAATAACAATTACAGCGTTCGACTAAACCCGGCAAACAGAGTAACTTAAATCATTTAATTAGTTACAGCGTTTGACTGAAACGATTTCGTCATTACAGGGAATGCCTGAAACCATTAGGCAAACGGTGTACCAAATGTAGAGTTACGCTGTTCGCTGGCAATACGTGAAATGACTAGGCATTTCAGGGAATGACGGATTTCACTAATTGACGCCGACACATACATTTACATCGCGTAGAGTATGAAGGTGATAAAATGCGTTAAAATTTTCTCGTGGTTATCAAATGTTCAATTAGGGTTAGCAAACTGCCATTAAAGAGTTTAATAGGCACCAGTAAATCAGTTTAATAATAATCAGAAAACTTGTGCGTGTATTAAAGTATTCTTTCTAATATATTATTGGTTATTTATTAATTTCCAGAAACCTTCGTTTAAATACTGGAAAATAACTGAAAACTAAGTAATTTATTATTGGCAATTAAATATATTTCAATCAAACATGTTTAATAGGTATCGTTTTCTTGGAGTATAACCATTGCTGGGTATTTTTTTCTCAGTCCATTTTGCGCTCTGTTTTTGGCTTGGTTTTTTCTATGTAGTAGTAATAAGAGTAAACTAGTACGAACCATATTTCTTAATGTGTTAGTTTTATTATTACTTTATTATTGATTTCGCCAAATAAAAAACTCTTTAAGAATGTGATACAAAAATCAAATATATTTTTTTACATTCAATAAAATCGAATTGAAATATTGAATGAATTGCGACCCTAGTATAAAAACTAAAAATAATAAACACATTAAATTACCAATATCCTTTTTTTGTTAGGATATTCTTACATTTACCTCTTTTATATTAAAATATTTACGGTACTGGCTCACACAAAAAATTTGGATTTTACTATTTATCAATTAATTGGTGATATTGTGAAAAACTCTATCAAAATGTAATGTTAACACGTTCAAACAACAATATTTGGCAATCACGATGAATGAGGACTTTTTGTGACGCCAATGTTTTAATATCGTTACAATTAAAGCAAATCGAATTTATTTCTTTTAGTGAAACAATGGATCGTCGATGCGTTCAAATAATGGTTTAAATCAACATTTTTTATTGCACATTCAGGTGATTTAAAAAAAGATGTTTAATGATGAAAAGATATGGTGATTTTTCCATTGATTGATCCGTTTATACGGAATTACGGGAATGCATAGCATATTTGTGTGGGAATTTATAAGAAGGTTGTTAATTTTAACCCGTTTTCAACTTTTAACTATACAGGGTGGGCCATTAGTGCTTGGGTGGAAGATTTCGGGTTTAGTAAGGTACATTTTTAAAATTTATTTTTGGGGCATGGTGTAGGACCTCTAAGGCTACAACCTAAAAATATTTTTGATGAAATTCCAATTGTTCTACAGGGTGATTTATATCAAAGTTATGTTTTTTAATGGGAACTCCCTGTATATTATTGCCTATTTGGATTTCTCGGTCAATTTTAGTGTGACTTTATATATCACACATGGTATCTAAAATAAGTCGTTAAGCAGCAATTCATTATTTTTTCAAAAAGTAGATGTCTAGTAAAAATTGAATATCGCAGTTATTATAAAACTTAGAAGGCCGTGACTCTACAGTGTTACTAAGCATGAAATGTACTAACATTTGCCAGACGATTAAAGTCAAACCCTTTTCGTGTTTAAAGTAATCGCTACGCCATTTTGCAAAATTTCAATCCAAGGTAACTTGGTTATTTTAAATGGGACTACCAATTTTTTTTTTATTTCATTACATGCAGAATTCAATTACCTTTCTAAAATATAAAATATAAAATATAAAATCACCCTGTAGAACAATTGGAATTTCATCGAAAATATTTTTAGGTTGTAGCCTTAGAGGTCCTACACCATGCCCCAAAAATTAATTTTAAAATAGTACCTTAATAATCCCGCAATCTTCCACCCACGCACTAATGGCCCACCCTGTAGAAACTTTATTTATATTATTTCGTAATTCAAAAAATTCTTTCAGTCTCAATTGGCCTGACTTTTTCAATAATTATATTTCTGATATCGTCTAAGTTATTAGGTTTTTGGCCTGGTTTCTATATCTATGGTTTTAGCTTATAGACTACATTTTTAAATGGCACAATAGCAAAAATCTAATGGTGACTTAGGGCCGGTTTTTCAATTCCCGGCTATTTAGGATAGCCGGCAGCTACGAATATAGTCACTGTCTGTCAAAACGTTTATCCTCCAGTTATATGATAGCCGTCAGCTATTTATTGTACATGCATAGGACGATGTTTGTCAAATTTAGAGGTTAATATTTTTATTAATTTCATTATTTCTCAAAAATGGATTTATTTGAATACATTCACAGCGACGATGACAAAGAAATTATTTAAATTATTCAATGACCGTGTAATCCGTGTATTGTAAGGGAATGACCCAATTATTTTGATATCGATGAAGTTAATATAATTATAAAAATTTTCTGCAACCTTCTCATTTCGTTTTCGTGATATTGCATTAATTTTTTTTCCGTGATATTGCATTTTTTGTTTTTTTTTTACATTCTATAAGATAAGAACATTTCAATAATAGAGATCTGATGCCGCGAAATTAGGTATTTTCTCTTTTTTCTAAATCACCAATTGCCCAAAAACAGAAAATAACAACTGTCATAAAGAAAAATGGAAGCAAAATAGAATAATTTTTATATGAACAAAGTATATTAACCGTTGAGTAGCGACATAAAGCGTCGGTGCCTTTGATCTTGGGTGGTGCAAATTTTCTTTCTCGCTCTTTTGACGTTATTGACGGAACAACACAGTAAAACACTGCTCGAATTATGAACTGGTCTTGAATGTGATGTTTACACTGCTCGACGTAATTTGAAGTAAAACTCTTTTGTAGTTTACATTTATAATAAAGGTTTGGTCATTAGGCAGTTTTATATTTATGAGTATTTAACTTATGTAGTAAATATAAAAATATATATCACTTATAGCACATGCATTTCCTGGCATAATGAAAAACCCACAGAACCCCAAAAAATCTTAACAAAAACACAATAAAAGAGCACTAATAAATCCACAACAACGAATTCCTATATCAGCTGCCGAACTAAAGTGAAAGGGGTCGTTTACATCTTTAAAAGACGTCTCGCCTCTCTATTTCGCGTCGGCGCACTAGAATTCGGTTCCCCAGCTGTCGCTACTCAACGGTTAATATACTTTGATATGAAGGTCGATGGCGATCACCACAAGACACGATATGTAAGAGGGAAAGCCCACTCACGCGACATGTCGCGTGCGACCTGCCGCATGCGATTTTTTAGGTGCGATTTTTAACAGACGACAAGCAGCGACAAAGACGTTCAGTATCAAAATAGAGGTGGAAGAAGTAGTAACGATGTTGTTTTATTCTGTTCGTCGACGGAAAAAATTGAAAAGACGTAGGTACTCGGTTCATCCATTATTTATAGACCCTTACCTATTTAAAAGGCGAATTTAATTTATTACATAAGGATTTACGTCAACACGAAGATAAGTTCTTCAAATATTTCAGAATGAGAGTAGTGTCATTTGACGAACTATTAGCGCAGATTCGCGAACAAATATTTTTTTCGCTATTTTATTTCAATTAACTGTTCGATATTTGTGGTCGATCTTGAATATCGGATATAAATTTATCTATATCAATACAACTAACTGTCCGACATTTTTTCACTGGAACTGTCGAAAAGTTAACAGAAAACTCCAACTCTCAACTGGCGTTTCTCACGCGACTTGACGTTTGTATGAGTGATGCTCACATACTTTGATTTTCTTTTACTATACGGAGAATGGTCGCACTGCGCAGCTTTCTGAGTGCCTTTTAAAAGGAGATAGAAAACTCCTCCTTTTTGATCCTTTATTACGTGTTGCCTACATCTTGGCGCAATATTTTTAATAGGTGCGTTTTAATCATATGCTTCTGCTTCGGAATTGTCGGTTTTCTTGTTTTAATCTGACAGGTTAAAACGTCTAAACTGACAATTCCGGAAGCAGAAGCGGATGATTAAAACGCACCTGATATTTTGTTTGCTGCTGTCAGTGTCAGTGAATATTATTTTTGGAGTCACAGTTTATTGCTAAGGAATCAGTTGGCTCACTCGGACCAGTTGAAAGTTACAAATAACATCCAATTTAGGGATACAAATTCAGGATACGCAGCGATCTGATTCTTTAGCTATAAACTGTGGCATAGGAATCAAAATGGCCGCGCCCTATGTTGGGCGTGTCGGACCTCTCTCTTGCACCGTATAGTAATTAAAGTATGAGGTGATGCTCCATATGAATCACATACTTTGATTACTATACGAGGCAAGAGAGAGGTCCGACACGCCCAACATAGGGCGCGGCCATTTTGAACCCTGTGACACAGTTTACAGCTAAAGAATCAGATCGCTCACTCCACGCCGGCACTTTGGATCTCATTGTTTCAGTTTATACACTGTGCAACTCGGATAATACAATATATGACAACCGCCTATAATAAAACAGCAGTCTTCTGCGTATCCTGAATTTGTATCCCTGGAGTGGATGTTATTTTGGAACTTTCAACTGGTCCGAGTGAGCTAACTGATTCTTTAGCAATAAACTGTGACTTCAAAAATAATATTCACTGACACTGACAGCAGCAAGCAAAATATCAGGTGCGTTTTAATCATCCGCTTCTGCTTCCGGAATTGTCGGTTTAGTCGTTTTAACCTGTCAGATTAAAACAAGAAAACTGACAATTCCGAAGCAGAAGCGGATGATTAAAACGCACCTATTAAAAATATTGCGCCAAGATGTAGGCAACACGTAATAAGGGTTCAAAATGGCGGAGTTTTCTATCTCCTTTTAAAAGGCACTCAGAAAGCTGCGCAGTGCGACCATTCTCCGTATAGTAAAAGAAAATCAAAGTATGTGATATGAATCCATGATAAGGCTGGCCGCGTGCGGCGGGAAAATCGCGGGCTTGTCATTTATAGTTTTCAGCCGCGTGCGACCACTCGACAGTACCGCGTTAATGGGCTTTGAGTCATTTAAAAACATCTAAAGTATTGCCCTGCGCGATTCCTCAAGATCAGTCGCGCGCGACGTGTCGCATGAGTGTGCTTTCCCTCTAAAGCGGCAAATTTAATTTATCCAATTAAAACCATTTAATAAATTAGCAGAAATGCTAACCTGTCTAAGAATAAATAAAAACTATTAGACTACATAGCTAGCAGTTAAATTCCTGACAATAAACAATTCCATCCAAGTTCCATCGGTAACAGGGACTTTCACTGCCAGTTACGATATAGCTGTCGGCTACGTTGACTGGACATTGAAAAATCGGCCCTTAGTAGGCCATTATATAAACCCATTGATAAGGCAAGGTAAGGATACGTCATATGCATTATTTTTGATATACAAAAGTGGGACCGGTAGGCGTGGCTTTTGCACTCACTAAAATGGCGGAAGAGCAGAACCGGATTTACAAGTTTTTATTGTACTATTTCTGGTTAAGTATCATTATTTGAATTATAAAAAAATTATTTTCCTTTTTATTGACATTGACTTAAAAGGTGGTGGAAGGCCGAGGTTATAAAAGAAGGGGATTTAAAAGCTTAAATATGCCCGGTTTTCAGCCGAGAAGTGCTGAATAAAGTAAATGAAAAATAAAATATAACTGATTTAATTATCACTCAAGTGGCTATTAAGCGCTGGAGAATATATTATTTGCAAAATTGCAACTAATCAATGACCATGATATAACTAACTTGGGGCCGATTCCACCATTGGGTTTAATGAAGTTTAAAATGACATTTTTACATAAAATGTAATTTTAATCTTCAATTAATAGTTTAAACTTTAACACAATGGTAAAATTAACCCTAAAGCGTTGAAATCATTCACAGAAAAAATAAATAATACATTTTTGGTTCACATAAGCGACAAAAGTAAACAGAGTTCGATTTATTGGATCAATCGTCACACGTTTTCACTACGGCACATAAATAGCTCAATCTTTAGTTTTTCGTTTTTCTATGAGCCCAATGCTTTTTGTCTTTAATCGGAAAGTACAAGGTCGCAAATGTCAAGTAATCTCACCTTACTTTAATTAACAGCTTTCTCGAAATTAAGAACAAAAAATGTTCATACACTAAAAGCTCGATAATCAGATACGAAACTTAATGCAAGGCTCGCGGAAAATAGCTAATAAGCAATCTCTGTGTAGGTAGATGCACTATTCAGGAAATCAAAATGTGGATTAATCTTACTTGGTCTTGGTACTTTTGTAGATTCAGACTGAAAGGTGTATATCTTCATGCAAGACATTCAGTAAATCAGCGAAGCCACAACCAGCGGTGTGCAGGTGCACTTTTAACAAATGTAAAATATGAAGTGATCTTACTTGAGACCTATAGATCCAATGACGATATTATGGTAGTTGGTTTGAGCTGGGCTTCTCACCATCTGCAGAGATTATGGCTACTTATGTAAAGGCCTACCGTAGTAACACACACAACATGCACCACAAGCGTGCCGGTACAATTTAATTGGTCTATGCACAATAATCATGCATGTATGATTGAAAGTCAGACAAAGAATGTGAAGATAAAGTTGAAGTCTCAATCATAGTTAAAGTCACAGATGAAGTTAAAGTTAACAGCAAAAGAGTTGAAATTATAGGCTGGTGATAAAGAGAGGCCAACATCTAGGTAATAAATGTTTATCGAGTTAGGAAAAGTATCCACTGTAAGCGCTTTTCTTGACCACTAAGGTAAAAACCAGAATATTTCCTAATACACAATTTCTTCGCTAGGCAAAAAAAGAAATAAATTTGTGAGAGTACTTCCCAAGTGTTTTTAAAAAAGTTCTAAGAACAAAATTGACGAAAATGGCCTAATCCAAGTTGAATAATGGTTGAATAATTCATTACCTAGGTGGAGGTAGAACAGGGACTAGAGTTTAGCAGAAAAAGCTACTAGAAAAGGTGAACAAAACAGGACTGGGGCATATGAACGTCAAGCAAATATTGTAAATGCAAATAATGTGTGCTGTGATTAAATAAAAGTGTACAAGGAATAAAGTTTTAATATTTTCTTATCGATATCTATGAGTAATATTTATTTTTAATACTAGACAAACGGTTATGATTTTATTGCTAGTCTCATTAAAAAAAGACTAATGTTATTTTTTTTTTTTCGATTTAGGGCCAAGGTGTTACCTAATAGTCTCAAGCTTTTGTTTCAATTCTCAATAATGTGTGTTCTGTGTAGGCTTTGTTACTGTTTCCCAGCGCCACTTCAGGAACAGCACTGTTAATTATTAGAACCCAACAGTGAATGGTCGAGTGGGGAATCGTACCAAGGCATTAGAAAATATTTTTATTATTATTAGAACTTATATACAGTGTGTTCATAATATGCACTGTACAAACTTAAATATTATATTCCTGAATTCATTTCAAGCATAAAATGTCCTATGAACAAATATCCAATTCTACATGGTTACCAAGCTGCAAGAGTTTAAATATCAAAAGATATATTAACACAGTATGCCATGTGTTTGAATATGTCGAAACATAGCACTGAATATTTGGTGCTTTGGAACTTGTCGGTATGGAAATCGTCGCTTGTTGAGGAGCTGGATAATCTCGAGGCAAATGTTTGTATTGTATTTTCAACAGTCTACACTTTAAGGTTCCTATGAAGATCAGTATTGTGACAGTACCATGGTGCATCGACGATGTTCCTTAATACTTTATTCTGGAAACGTTGAATAACTTCGATGTCACTTTTACTGGCACATCCCCAAAGCTGGCGAATCGCTTCATTTTCACCAATTCCTTTAAACGCACTAATCTGAAACAAATTATAGGTAATTAAAAAGGTATATTAATATTGTTTTAAATTAACTATAATAAAACAAACAATACTCATGCATACACAAAACATGAAGCTCTACTTTTCAATCAGCTGTAGAACTAATAAATAAAATTGGTGGAAGGACCGCAAATGTAGGTTATATTTAAATAGAAATAAGAATATAAAATGCCTATAAATTTGATAAACGAAATAGCGTACGATTAATGCACTCAAGAAAATACTTGGAACATATACAGCTGAATTTAGAAGGTTCCCAATTATGCTTCTTGACAAACTGTATTCACGCGCTACGTTTTTCAGGATTTTTTGGAAATCTATAAATATTATTTCGTATGAAAAAGTTGATAGATGATTTTTTTTGCATTTTTAAAAGCATACTTTTACACATTTTATACAAACCTGTCATAATACTGTCCTGTATAATATTTATAATTTTGATACTAACCTATGAAACGTTATTCCAGTCGATTTTTCACAAAAACGTCTATCGCTATAGCAGGAACGTATAACACAGCAAGGCATTATATACTTTATAAGTTTTTAACACTCAAAATTTGCTCAAACACAAATTAAATTCAAATTTAATTACACAAATGACACTAAAAATATAACCTATAAAATTTGACAATTTGCACTCACAGTAATGGCGGACCGGTCCCACTTTTCGTTTACGCATGTCGTATCCCTAGGTTGCCAGATCAATGTATAAACCTTAGACTAGGTAATAAAGAGAGGACTTATAACGTCGCTGAAAATCTTGTTCCATTCTGACACCAATGATATTTGACCAAAAAAATATATAGAAATTAACTGAATAAAATCGTTTACATAATAAAGTGAGTGTTTTTTTTTAAATTCCGCAAAATAAAACATATGATCTACATGCATTAGAAAAAGATTTAGTTTTACTTAATAAATAATGACACTACCCAGATAGCACAGACTCGTTTTAAACACATCTTAAATACGTTTGTTCAAGACATTCGTGACGTTTTGAAGATCTACGCTAATATCCAAAAGATGTTTTAAAGGCGTTTATTGTTACAAAACAAGACGCCTTTAGGACATCTAATTTTGTACGTCTTTAAGACATCCAGTTTTGTACGTCTTGAAAACAAACCGTATTGGACGTATTTAAGTCGTCTATTTACTTGATGGAAATTAATTTAAAAAATAAATGAATTCTTGTCTAGTATATTTAATAATGTTTATTATACATTATTAAACTATTAAAACTGACACAGTATAAATATTATTTTACAGTGTTGCATAAAATAATTAAAAACTGACTTTAAGTACTTGATGCTATAAAAAACTATTCGATTTAAAAATTTCTTTTATGGTATTAATTTTAGCCAAAATGTCTGTAACTAATGTCTCCGTAGCATATAATTGTGTTGTTATTGTTATTCTAAAAAATAAGACATTATTAAAGTGAGGTTATGAAATTAAAAGGCAAATAAATTAAAACTTACCGTTTTTAATGATAAAGTTTACTAGTTCCGGTATACCACAGTTCCAATAATGACAAATAAATAATATAAAAAGACAATATATAAAAACACACAACCACGAAAACATAATTACAATGTCCACAGACTCGCGCTAAAAATATTGTACAATGGCTGTCCCGAGACGAAGGCAGCTAGAGGAAGAACACGACTCGATACGCGAGACTCCAGTTAGCCAATGGCAATGACGAATGACGATCTACATATTTAAAACGTCCTAAAAACATCCCAACAAAAAAATGTCCTGAGCAGGCCGTCTTAAAACCGCCCGTTTTACGTACCAGGACGTTTGGACGAAAGTAAGACATGAACTGGATGTCTTTAAGATGTAGTTGTGCTATCTGGATATTATTAAATTAAGCTAGTAAGAAAAATTGTACATATATGAAGATAAATTTATTACTGTACTGTACTGACCCTTAAATAATACTAATTTGGTACAATAACAAGAAGTTTTAGCGAACAACTCTTTTTTTATATTTTTTAAGTTTTTGTTTAAGAACTTTGATTTGTCTTGTTTTTTTTCCTTTGTTCTTTTCTACCTGTTGTCTTCTAAGCCGTTTTATGCTAGGGCTTTCTAGGAGAGATTCCTTATTTGAAGTTCTATTTGAAGGGCCTGGCTCAGCTCCCAAATGCAATGCTCTTCTGTTTAAGTACTACAAACAATCAATTATTACGGTTATGTTTTGAATTATACACAAAAGGGTTGCTAAATTCTTAAAAGTTCATAACATAATAATGAAAAGTAATTAAAAAATATATATGTTTAATTAAGTTTATTATTATAGGCACCTTCTTCGGCTGCATGTATTAAGAGAGTTCAGAAAATATAGTGGGAACACAAAGTTAATATTTAAAATTTTACGAAACGCCACTGGAAAAAATTACATGTTTGGCCATTTTAATATCATTAATTGCTTAAATATCAATGAAAAGCATAAAATAAACAAACTTGGTGAATAAAATTTATTACTCTGGAGTGAGACATGTACAATATGTAAATACCAAGTTGTATAACACCAAATAGAATGAAAAATATAAGAAAATATATAAAGTGAAAACGATTGATGTTTATCATTTACCTGTAGAACGTAATATTTGCTTATTTCTTGCCGCTATAACTTTAACACTTATATGCCACACAATAAACCATTGTAATAAACAAATTGTTAAATGTCGTTTAATTCAACAATCAGAAATAAACACGAACAAAAACTTTGGTGTCACCGAAATGATTAGCACCAAAATAATGACGGCCAGTAGATAATCGGCACGGAATACTACGTGTTCTCGATATACTTGTTACTCGTCCTCTCTTTATTACCTGGTCTAAGATATAAACCATCTTGTTTCTATCCATATTCGTGGAAAAATAATATTATGGTAATAACTCACTTACCTATCTAAATACCAGGTCTTCGATAATACCCAAAACCCACGTGATCTGATAACCATCAAAAACCCATCGAAAGGGCCTGATTTGACGTAAAAGGAACTAAACTGAACTGTCAATCCTATCAGAAATGTTACTGGCTTTCATTTGGGGACTGACAACATTTATATTATATTTGTTTACATTTTATAAACACCCTTAGTCCATTTTTCATTTAATACTAAAGCAATTAGTTATTTTTAGAGATTATTGATGGCTTAATTCTTTTATGTTGGTAAGTACAAATTTATTTACTGTAGCTTGTAAACGTTAATGACTGTATATAATTTATTTCAGGTAATGTTATACTGGAACAAAATTATTTTATATTCGAAAATTTGAGGAACGTTTTCCAGGTGAATAAATGGAATGTGATTATTTTTTGTCGTCATAATCAAATACTTGTTTAAAATTATAAAAAAAAAGGAAAAAGCTCTACAAGGCCCAAAGTAATAACAAAAGCTGTTGAAGATGTGCAAATTAACATGGTGCAAATTCCTAATAAATTAGTAAAAAAAAACAGCACCTCAAACTGGTATGAACGGTGTTTCAAAGACTGACTCTGACGAGTGAAATTCAAAACATATTTTTTTTAGGTTTGTCGCTACGAACTAGCCATATAAAGTATTGAAAACATTTCTGATAATGCATTCCCTATAAAGTTTCGGTACTGCAACAATCATTTTACCTTAGTTTTGTTAAACCTACCTATGGAATATTACAGATCGCTCAATTCAAAATCATTTGTGACGGTATGAACTGTGGAGCACCTATATTAAATGATGTACAAAATATAACTGCGAAGAACCTGCATAATGTGTTCAAAAAAAAAAAAAAAAAACGATTAATGCTTGCAATAAAGCTGGCGGTAAAGACTTTGAACACATAGGTCTTTATCTTTATCTTTATCGGTTTTAAGCAGGTAGGGTTAGGTTTGGCCCAGAACACTGCGGCCTCTTGGGTCTATTGTATTCCCCTGCTTTCCCCGTATTCAGGTACTATCTTTGGAATAGTCTTGTGTCTTTGGTTAGTTTTAATAGGTTCCCTACCAAGTGTTTCTGGGGCGTTCTTTCCGGTTCTAGGCCGAAAAGGATGAAACGTCGCCCAGTAAGAGCATCGCATTCGAAGATCACATGGTATGAAGTTTCTTCCTCTTCCATGCAAAGTATACACGTAGTGGGATCATTGTGTAATCCCATCACATGAAGGTGTTTTAGCAAGCAGTGCCCGTTAGTAATTCCACAGTGGTGGATATCTGAGGCCTTGCGAGTCGTAGTGCATCAGTAGCCATGCGTGGGTTTGGTCCCCTTAGCATACGCTTACTTATTCTGTGCCCTCTTATCTGTTGCCAGTGAGTTTGGAGTTTTGTGGTTATCCACCTGTTTACTGCCTGGCGAGCAGAGGTTTTGCTTATCCCAAATACAGGTTCGGGTCCTGTGAATGGTAGATCTGATCCCTCTTTGGCGAGTTCATCAGCCGTTTCATTTCCTTGAATACTTTTGTGCCCTAGTACCTACGCTAGTTTTACCTTGTTGTGGTTGCCAGATCGTTTAGTATTCCAAGGCAGTTCCAGACAAGCTTTGACTTGATTCTGTTTGAATCAAGAGCCTTCAAAGCTGGTTGGCTGTCTGAGAAAATTAGGATGGTTTGTTTTTTGTACTTCCTTCTTAAAATGTCTCGTACACATAATTCGATTGCATGTATTTCAGCCTGAAATACAGTGGCATGTTGTCCCAGTGAGAGGAAGATGTCTCATTTGGATTTAACTCCATGTACGCCAGAGCCTGTTCCTTTGTTAGTTTTAGATCCATCCGTATACCATACGAGACCGCTAAGCAAGTATTTATCTATTTTCTTATTTACCTCGTTCCAGTTACAGTTGACCTGGAAGAGTCTGTTAAAGGTTAGGAGGGGTGTCATGTGATCTGATCCCATATTTAATATAGAATCATTTACTTCATGTGTTACTCTGGTATGTATTATATGTTCTAGTGGGTTCCAGTTGTTGATTTCCAGTCTCTATGCATTCATC